>VDFB02353493.1:286270987-286390355 GCA_007258455.2 Sequoia sempervirens | reverse complement strand
TTCAAACTCTTTATTGCCCAATAAATGGAAAAGACTAACGTGTTCCATTTCAACCCTTCCAGTCAATATTAATCATGGAGATGTAATTTGTAAGTATGCAAAAAAGTATCAAAGGGGAACCAAAAAGTAAGAGATTTTCATAGGGCCTATGAATTAGCTATTGTTGTTGGCGTCATTTGGGAACCCCTATTTTTGGGAATTCAGTAAGAGTTCTCAAACAAAGTAGGATGACATTTACTGTACAACTAAACTACTGTTCCACTGCACTGTAAATGTTAAACCCCTACCATCCATGCACTCCTTTCATTGCACTCTACATGGTTGATATAAGAAGAGCCACTTTTCACTTTATTATTATTGTTCATCCTTTTTCTTTACTTGCTACTCTATTTTTTACAATCAAGTTCAAAAGTGATTTGCATGCCCCCTCAGAAAGTGGAAGCTAATTTTAAGAGTTCAAATTTTGAAATTTGTATAGACAACTCAATCTACATGTCCCTTATTATCATTTTTATAGATAAAAGTAAGTTCTCCTATGAACTATGCAATTTGATAGTGGAAACTTTGAAAAGAAAAGATCACTTTTAACATCTCATAACAAAAAAGAAAAGAATAAACAAACCTCGATTCTAATTTCTCTATATAAATCCTTAACTTCTGCAACACAAGATGGATCTACTTTTCCATAATTAGCCTAAAAAAGAAGATAATCACTTTTAGTCAAGAAGCAGCTAGTAAAATTGTTAAAAATAATGGATCATATGGATCATATGGCCTGACCATGTACAAATTTGGAAAGTAAAATTAACTGAAACCATGGAAAGTGACTTACCACAAGATTTTGCACAAATCGTGTCCAATGCGAAAAAATGGGCAGAGGTTGCAATCCAAAATCAAGCGTGCTTTACTTCTCCATTTTGGTGGGCTACCTTGAAAATAAGGTTTTGACTCACTACATTTTGGCAGGCTACAGGTTTGGACTCCCTGCTCCATTTTGGTGGACTACATTGAAAATAAGGTCTTCATGGAGGTTTTAGAGTATGTTTATTAAAATGAAAATTATGCTTATAAAAAGAAAATTGGTCCTTTTTCCTCTTAGATTATTTGGTTGTTTATTCTTATTTTTTGTTTTCTCTCTTCCTTTTTCTTATTTTTTTATTTTTCAAGGTTTTTGGGTTTTAGTTTTTTATGTTCTCTTATGGTTTTTGTTAATTTTTATAATTTGATGGTTTTTCCTCAATTTAGAAGAAACTTTGGTGTTCATATGATGACACCACAAAACAAAATATTTATTCCACAAAAAATATTTATTATTAATTTTATTTGTAATATTTTATTATTAATTATGGCTAGCTATGATTGAAAATAAGGTCTTGACGAAGGTTTTAGAGTATGTTCATTAAAATGAAAATTATGGCCAAGATTTTAATAATGATCACATTTATTTAGTTATTTTGTTTAGTCATTTTTATTTGTCTAATATTAGTCATTTAGTTGTGATTTTACTCGACCAAATTAGTCACTTATAAATGACCAAATTAGTCATTTATTTTCCAAATAATACTAGTGTTAGTCGCGTGACTAAAATTTTTAGTCACGTAGTCATTTATTTGCCCAATTCTACTAGTGAAAGTGCTATTGCGGGAAGCCATGAGTCTAGAACTTTGTCTCACTAAACTATTGTCAATGGGGCACCAAACACTCATACAAGTACCAAAAAATATGGGTTGAATGCAAATGCAATGTAATCTAAGAGTGCAAAATTCAAATAATATGAATTCTACAGAAATAACAACAGAGAACAAAAATGCAGGAAATACCTAGAAAATTCCTAAAAGTGTTGTTCTAAAATGTGCAAGTGGACTGATTCACCCAGGGTGGTGAATGAGTCCAATTATGAGATTTTTTTGTGTTTTTCAAAAAACTTAAACTGATTTTAATACTTTTTAGATGCAAATGCAAATTTTTCAATTTTTGAATGATATGATATGCAAAAATTAAATCTAGATGAGTCTTTCACTAATGCAATTTGAGAAACCCTAGGATGGAAAAAACAAAAAAAAAACCTAATTTAATGTTGATGCAAATAAATTCTAGGATGCAAGATGCAATGGAAATCAGTTTTGTAAAGTGCTCAATATGCAGGTTCACCAAAATGAATCGAAGATTTTTGTGTAGGATTTATGGACTACTCTTGCACTCTTAAGATGTTTCACCTAAAAGGAGAGAGATAAACCCCACTCAAAATGGCCCCTTATCATTTTCATGGTCTTTTAGGCCTTTCTTCATGGTGCTTGTTCCATTTTTCTTTGATTTAATGTTGCAATGTGACTTGAAAATTCACACTAGGTCCTTAAAACTCAAATTATGACGTCTTGTGAAGGTGTTATGAAGTGTTGTAAAATATTTCTACACTTTTCTAAACTCCATTCATTACAATTCACCTAAAAATCACCTTTTCATCATTTATCAAGTCCTATTTTGAAGTGTTGTAAAGTCTTGTAACAAGATTTCATGCTTTTCTAGGCTTAATTTCACTATTTTCACCTTTCTTATGCTTTATTTGACCCCTTTATGCCCTTATAAGGCTGTGTTTTTAATGTAAACCCAAAAAATATAATTAAATGTGACTTAATTCCTGACACCCACTTTCAAATTCAAGGTGGGACTCATTTGCCATGGGTGACAAATGAGTCCCTATTGGCTCAAAATTCAAAATATTTCAAATTTTCTTTTGGATTTTTATTTAAAATCACCTTATGTTGGCCTGTGATGAGGTATCATTGGGTTACTAAGGCACAAGTGTGTATAAATAAGTGTTTTTCTTCTCATTTTAACCCTCTTTCATTTTAACTTTCAGTGATCTCTACTAGTATTTAGGACACTCCAAATTCTCCATTCTCTACCCAGGTGCACTCTGATTCAACCTTCTTCTCTTCTATTTTGATTTTTTCATACTTTAGTTCATGTTTGCATATCACATTATGTTTTCCAACATTGCATTATTCTTAGGTTTTGCATTCATAATTGGTCAAATAGTTCATTTAATTTCACTTTGATCATTCCATTTAGTCTAAATAGCATCATACATTTCCTAATTTGAGTGAACCACCTAGAGTTTTGAGTGGGGTTTATCTCTCTCCTTCTAGGTGAAACATCCTAAGTGTGTAAGAGTAGTCCATAAATCCTATCCAAAAATCTACAGTTCAATTGGACCAAGCCTAGTAGGATTGTATCAATCTGGAGGTATGGGAGCTCTCAAGCTTCTTCTAACAACATACATAAAGGTTGAAGACTAGGCTTTGAAGCTCATAGAGGAGTACTCATAATGCACAACCTTACAAGATCTAGAAAACAAGAGAAGATAGTACAAGAAGGAACAAAAAGGTTTTAAGGATTTTTGATGATGCTTGGAAAGACTCTACAAGAAGGTGAGTTCACATTGGGTTCACAAAAATTTAGACGAGGGAATTTTTTACCCTTAAAATGATGAGATCTCAAGGAAAAAAATGTTGATCTCCACTACCTCAATTGACATAGACCAAGTGAACTAGAAATAGAAGAATGTGAAGCTTAATAAAGTGTGTAAATTATCCAAGCCTTTTAGACATCAAAAATTGAAAGTACAGGGTACAAATGTCTTTTGGATAGTTTGGAAAGATCTCCATATAGGACAATAGCTCATCACACTAGTGACCTGTATTGATAGAAAATAGGAATTGTCACAAAATAAGGCAAAGTAATATGCACAAATTTCTAGATGTGAAAGGGATGTAGAATATGAATGTACAAAATTAAAGGTAAAAAATAAATACATTGAATGAAACTAAGATGAAAATGAAAAGGAGAGGCTTTAGATATTATTGGGAACATTTGATGAAGTTCAATATTTCTTCAAATATTTCTTCCACCTACACCTACACACACAAGACTAAAGAGAAATTTTTGGGTGGTTGTATAGGAGTAAATGCCTTAGTTAAACCCTTGTATTGGTATTTTCACCTCCACAAAAATCCTTATACAAGACAATAGAAGTAGATGTGAAATGGTACATACCACCATATTCTAAGCAATGACAAAGATAATATGTTCAATAAAGATTCTCTAAGAGATACCCAGTTCAAGCATGACAACAAGGTTTGATGGTGCAAAAAATGGGCATTGAGAACCTCCAAGAATACAATGTCTTCTTTGCAAGAGGAGATAGTGTTGTGACAATGGGGTTTACCTTGAAAGATGTTAAAGAGCTCTTTTCAAGATGTACATGTAGAGAAATGGAGAAATATGTATGTGCTCAGGAAAATATTGTAGAATGGTAGAGAAAATGAGAAGATAAGAGAGATTTGTGTTTCTTGAAGAAAGCAAGAATGAATCACCTCTAGAATGAATGAATAAAGAAGCCTCTACATTAGAGAGTGATTTTTTTTTTCAAAAATGTAATAGAGAGGGGCCTTTTAGTCTAGGCAGCCTACCCAAGTGATTCTGAACACTAGGTTGAAAATTGGTAGAGGTGTTGTATTACTAGAATGTGCTAGGAGTAAAATCTCAATGACCACCTTAGCCTTAGATTTTTGCAAGATGCTAGTGTGGCTCATGGACGTCTTTGTGGCGTGCATTGGTCTATGGGAAAATTAGACTTAATAGTCAAGGAATTGGGCATGCCAAATGGCGAGATGTGGTTTTAAGTTGAGGGATAGAAAAATTATCTTAGTTTATCTAAAGAGGGAGACATGTGTAGTGTTAAATTTCATAGGATGCAATTTAGAACATTAGATGAGTGGGAAATGTATCTCTTAAAGTTTTAAAATATTTATTCTCTTATTTTATTTTCCTTTTTGTTAGCAAAGTTAAACTTTACAAAAAAATTTCAACTCCCCCAAGACTTTTCTTCAAGATTTCATGAATATTTTCCTTGGTTTTCTATCCCTAAACTATCTAATAAGACATATAAGAAGTATACAACTTCATCATTATTGAGAAAGAAACAATTTTAGTGACTTAAAAAAGTTCTATAACTCACCTCTTTGGTGATAGAGTTAGAAACTTCATGAAGGTTTTTTCATTAGTAGTTCAAACCCCCCCAAAAAATTAAATATTTAGAAAGTTAGCAAACTCATTGAAACATCAACAATTGTTAAAAAGAAGGAATAATTCATTAATAGGTAGAACATTTAATGTTTTCTATCCCTTTAAAATTTTGATAAGGTTCAATAAAGTATCAAAGATTTAAGTGGAAATATAAGTCTTGAAACAAGCTTATTTGTAATAATTGTTCAAATGAAGACTAAAGTATTGCTGCCCATCCAAGATCATGTCTCTATTATTAAATTCTTTACAAAATCACCCACAAATCCTAGTTCTACTCATCACAACTTGTGCTACAAGATAGGTATAGACTCATCCAAATTCACTATAATTTCATACACATTTTCTTGATAGATTCAAACTCTACTATTTTCATATTGAGAGTGAGGTTTTCCTAAATTCCAATGTGTATATTCATAAAAAAATATTCTATATCTATTCCACATACAAGGATATAATTTTATTCCTTAGCATACACCAAAATGTTCTACAAACCCTAACCCATCTTATTTAGTTATTATCCAAACCACAAAAAATGAAATATAAATGCTAGGGCTACAAATATGTTACAATGATTAAAAATTCCCTTTCTAGGGTAGGGGATAGTAAGTTAGCGCATATTGACTATAATAAAATTTTGGGATATAATAGGAAAAACCCCAAGGAGTCTAATCACATAATTAAATTTTGCTAGTGGATTAACAAATGTTGTAGGTTCCCCTCCTTCAACATAATTTATTAAACTAATTTTAGCTTATGTTAAACATTACCAATTTAAAATAAGGGAAATTAAGCCAAAGTACTGAAAAGGGGTAAGTCACATTTACCAAAGAATTTATAGAAGCCATAATTTAATGATCATCCTATGGTCATGGTAAACGAGGATACAAGAGAATTAAGTTACTAGATTTTTCATAATACAACAATAATTCATTATGGAAAATAGTAAAAGGGAAATATAATCAATGATAACATGCATGAGCAATTAGTGAACTTTCCTAAAAATAAATTATCTTATATGTCTTCATATTTTCTCTATGTAATTATGAGAATAAAAGCATGGCCATGGCTATAGACACAATGTGTTTATCATAATACAATATAAATATGTGATCATTACCCTCATTTCTAATTAGAAATTAGGAATTAGTAATAAAAAATTTAAGAGGGTAAATGATTCTTTCACAATGCTAACTATCAAGGAATTGGAAGGCAATCATGAAGTTAGAATCTTCAAATAAGTAGCCAATTTTATAACTTAGTTTCAAATTTACTTCATATAATATCCTAACTTGTACATATTAATAATTTGATGACTCAATGGACCTCCATACAAACTTCCTAAATATGTAAGTGATCATTTGGTTCTTATAGAAGTATGTAGACAAATGGGAGAAGTTAATAAAGTGTGTAGAGAAAGAAAAAAAAGAGGTCATCCTTTTTTGGTTGGACTTAGCTACTATACATGCTAGTCATCATTTTATTCTCAAAGAATAGATATTCCCTTGACCAAGATTACATTACACTTATATGGGAGATGATGACCCTTTGATGATAAAATCTATGTTAAAGACAACTTAAACTTGGGTTAAAGTTATCACCATACCCCTCATTTTGGAAGATTATTGGGAGTATTTTGAAAATGATTTTGAAGTTAGAAGGTGAGATTAAATGAGGTTGAAAATTGATCAAATGAGAGCCTTAAACCTTGGTCGAGGCATAGCTAACATTGTGGATGATGGCACATGATTTTTTTATGATGTTTATGATTTCATCCAAACACAATCTAAATTTCTCCTATCAACTAGGATGATAAAGAGATTAATGATATAAGGTAAAAATCCGTATTCATACTCAAGAATAGTCAAAATTGGCTTATTCCTAAATATGCATTGTACACTACTATAAGATCAATTGTAAAGGAACAAGTAAAAAGGAAAAAATACCAAGTGAGACAATCCTTAGTCCGTATCATCACTTTGATTTATAGCATCATATTAAAATCAAGTGCTTCTAGAAAAGGAAATATAGAAAATCTAAACAAGTTTGTTAGCCCAAAAGTGTTTTTTAATAAGATAACCTTGTGCCTCACAAGAAGCTCAACATTAGAATGACAATTTAGATTTTATCAATCCATATATTCTAGCATGTAGGTAGAGGACCTGGAAGCTAATCCTTTTAATCCTTCTTCACCTCCATCACCTCTACTTCTACCACCTTCTCTACCACCAAGTCCTCCATCTTCACCAACACAAAATACTACAACAAAAAATATTCCTTCAAAGGTTACAATCCCACCTCTTTTGACACAATTAATCCTCCTAGCCCAAATATGTCTCCTTCATCATCTCCTTTCCCATGGTTGAAGGAAATGGTTTCCAAGAAAAGAGAATGTTCTTAGAAAGTAGATTCAAGATTCGATGGCATTTCTAAGTTATTACAAGCTATTCTAAAAAGGATTGTACAACATCTAGATTGATCGTAGACCCAAATTTAGGTACATATTTCATGGAGATTACCAAGCCTACTAAAGATAAGAATTAGGAAGAAATAACTAAGGAATATTACATTGTTTTAAAAGTTGATCTCAATCCTTCTAGTCGTGAAGGTGATCTTCATAACTTCTAGGTATCCACTCATTTCCTTATGCAAATATTATAAAAAGCAAGATAAACTATAGAAAAATTGGAAGAAAAAATACATATTCTTACTATTACGTCAAGTTGATTGTTGATACCTTTACAAAACTTTTAGATACCATTTCATCTTCCATCCCAAACGATAGTAGTGGAGAAATTCTTGAGAAAATTAATAAATTTCAAACATATGGAAAAAAACTAAATTATGGATTGAACAAGTAGTTTTGGATAGACTAAAATTTCTAGATGAAGTTTTGGCATTGTACATGAAAATTATTGATAAACAGAAAAAAAATGATATAGAATTTTAATTAGTTTGGGAGGAAATTTTATGATAAAATGCCATTCAAGATCTCTAAGAAATGTATAAAATTGGTTAAAAAATCTTAATAGCTCAATATTGTTTTGCAAGTATGGTAGATAATCAATTGCTCCAATGGTTTCAAAGTATGGAATGTAAATTATTAATTATCAAGAAATTGGATATAAAAAAAGACCAAATCATATGACAAATAAGAATAAAAATAAAAACTTGTTATTCTACTATTAATACCAAAATTTTAAAACAATAAGTTGAGTTAGTTAATGCTTATTTTGTGAAGAATAAAATCAATATAGTGATAAATGATACATTAAACAAAAAGGATAGAAAATTTGGGTCCTTTAAAAAGATGAGTGATTTTTTTCTTTCATTACTTCTTTGTCTCTAAAATTACAAGGGTATCCATGGTGGATTGAAGAATTTTTTTACTGTTTTTCACTTGGAAGTTTAGAGTGGAAAATATATTAGTAACCAAAGGTACACAAGTAACTCTTGTAGTCAAGCAATGCAAAATTTGTAGAGCCAAGTCTAAACCTAAAGCATCTCAACGAGCACCACCAAAAAACTCAAGATAATAGATCTTAGAAAAATATCATCTAACCTCACCTTAAAAAAAAATTAAGAATTTTGAGAGTTCAAAAACTAGAAACAAATAAATCTTCTATATTTTTTTGAAATGAACAAAGAGCAGGATGCAAGCATTGGACAAGAATCTTCTATTTCTTGTCCTCTAGTGAGTAAGGATTCTAGTAAAACTATTAGATAGGTTGTTCCCACCAATGGTATTCACAGGCCTTGTGGGTCACCACCTATCCCTTCCCTTGTTTCTTAAGGGGTACCATCATCGCCAAAATGAAAATATCTTTTTATTGGTACCAAAAATGTATGTACTAAAGGTGTTCAAATTCTGCACTTTGATGATGGGATTACCATTAAAATTAAAAATTATTCCATTGATCATTCATTGGAAAAATGGAGAACTCCATTATTGGAAGGTTTGTAAGCAAGCATCCCAACATTGAGTCTATTCCAAAATGGGCATCCTCAAGATGGCCAATCAAAGGTTCTTTTTCCATTTTTTCCTCCCTAAGGGTCTCTTCTACTTCACCTTTACCATCTAGGACGATTGCTTGAAAGCTTTAACTATAGGTCCTTGGTTCTTTGGTAAGAAGAGTCTAGCTCTATGTAAGTGGTATCTAGGGTTTGATCCTTTAGCTCATATCTAGAAATAGCCCTCCTTACCTAGGTTTGGCTCCCAGGGATTCCCCTAGAATTTTTGTATGAGGAGATCATTGCTGGTGTGGCTAACTATTTTGGGAATTTCCTCTCCTTTGATTATATCACCAAGGAACAATCTAGACTAGTGTTTGCTCACTTTTGTGTAAGCATTGAACCCAACAGGGTGCTTCCTACTTCAGTAACTCTGGAATCTAGGCTCTGTAAGTGGAATCAAACCATTGAATATGAAAACTCTACTCCCTTTTGTCAACTTTTCTCCACTACTGGCCATCTCTGCAATGCCTATCCTAAAAGGGTGTATAAGGTTTCAAATCCCCCATCCAAGGGAAAAAATGTGGCTCTCCCATCCCTAAGTCAAGTTAGAAGGATCTCTCTAGAATTTCTTCCTTAGTGGATGTTTGAGTTGGCCTCACCCTTTGGCCTAAAGATTCCTCATTGTTCTTCTAATCCTACTCTTTTCCACGGGGTTTGTGTTCTAAATGAGCTTCCCAAGATGGCTATTCAACTATCCTCCAAGGTGTTTGAGCCCCTAGAGTCAATCATCTCTAATGAGACCACCCTCTCCCCTCATTTCTTCCTGTCTCTATTCAAAGAGCTGTCCATCCCTATAGTCTTGACTTTACCTGTCGTTGTCCCTACTATTTTGGAACCCCAAATGGAGGTTGTTTTATCACTTCCAATGGTGTCTTATCCTATCTTGGTTATTCCCTGTGTGGTTCTTCCAAACACTTCCCCTAACTAATGGTGGGACTTGTCTCTCCCAAATGTGAGTCCACCCAAATTTTTGGTTGGTTTTCCAAGCCCTTCGAAGTTGGTGGGTCTAAGGAAGTCAACTGACATTGGGAATAGCTCAAAACTTAGTTATAAATCTTCTAAAGTAACAAAGAAGAAGTGTACAACTAAGGATATTGCAAATGGGAATTAGGTGACCTTGGAACTTAGCTAGGCTCCAAAATATCTATAAAGTGTTGATCCTATCATGGAATGTTAGGGGGATTAATAGCCTTCACAAGAAGCATATTGTCAGGGATACCATTAAAGAATACAAGCCTATAATTTTACTTATTCAAGAAACTAAAATGACTATTCCAAACTTTGAAAAATCAAAGAAATATTCACTTAATATAAATGTCATCACAAAAAAAAAATCAAACACATATCTTAGTAATGATTAGGATTCACTAGATTTTACACCCTCCTTTAAGGGAGAATACAAAATATCACAATATAAAGAGTCTTGTGTATTTATTACAACTTGTACTAAGCAAGATATATCTTTAAAGCAAAAGAAAGGAACATCTTCTACTACTAATCAAGAGAGTATATTTTCAAAACTTCTCCAATATTGTTTGATATCTCTCCCTACAAGAAGATGTAAGAAATTTTACAATAAGAGTTCATTTTGTGCATATCATAGAGTTCATGGTCATTCTACTAATGAATGTAATCCTTTGAGTGATAAAATTCAAAATCTTAAGGATTGTGGTCCTCTTCCTTATGTTGACACACCTATTTCCTCTAATTGACACCAATTTTCATCCTATCACGTTGCTCATCACTATGTGGCATTAGTAGCTTTATGTGTCTTGGTCATTGCCATTCATGGTGGTATAATTTTAGGAGCAAGTTCATATCTATCTTGGTATAAATATGATAGTTCTTGGTGCTTGTCTTTGTCTCTATGATTAGGGGGCAAGGATAGCTAGTTTTTTTAGGTATGCATTCTTTTCAAGGATCACCTCTTCCTCTCTTTCTACTTAAAATATAAACATACCAAGTATGTTGGCATTTTAAGTGGGCGGAATATTGTCCCTCGTTCATTGTTTAAATGTCCCTTCTTAGTGATGATAGCATACATCTCCTAGGAAGTGTGAATTATTTTATTCAAAGCGCGGTCTTCTCAATTCATGTGACACACCTTCTTTGTGGTGATATTATGCTTGATATCCTTCAAGAGCATGATATTCCTCTTGGTGGTGATGCCAGATATTGTATTCCCTAAGTGGTGAATCTTTTATCCCCAACTAGTCCTCTCTTGGAGACATTAGGCATGATGTTCCATAAGGTGAGACCTTACATGCATTAAGTGAAACCCCTTTGAACACACCTTATCTTATTTGAATTTTGTTCATGAGTTCTTAGCATAGAAAAGCTTGCTAGCTTTATGAAGCTTGAAGTTCATATTATGTGGTGCCTTATCAAAGTTATTAGGAGGTATAACTTTGGTATGGTTATGGGAGCCTAATAAGATTCTCTCATTTGCTACATTTGGGGGCTCACTAGTGGATAGTATATTTCACTATCCCATGTGAGCACACATAATTGTTTACATAGTGGAGGGTGAGTTCCACTTGTAAGTTTTTTTGGACAAATAGCTAAGGCTTGATCCACATCGAGTTGGAAAAATAGTCGAGGCTTGATCCACCCCTTTTTCTTTTTCTTTCTTTTAAGTCTTTGAAATTTTATGTTTGAGTATTTTGTCTTGCTACTTGATATCATACATCTTGTGTGTGCCCCTTTGTGCTTATGCTAGTTTGACATGGGATCTTCGATCCGGGGGGTTGGGCTACCTCCTTGATCTTTGTCATTCTATCCCATCAACATTGATGCACTTGGACCCCTCTTGACACATATTTGTCTACTTTAGTGTGAGTTTTTTGCAAGGTCATCCTCTCACTAAAGTGGGGGATAAATGTAGCATAGAAAAATGTATCCCTTTACATTTTCACACTTTGTTTGGGGCCCTCCTAATTAAAATGGACTTTATAATGCCTTATTGTAGTGTTAAAAAATGTATTCCTTTACATTTTCACACTTTGTTTGGGCCCTCCTAATTAAATTAGACTTAATTATGCATTAATAAGCCCTATTTTACATCTACATGCCTAAAAAATTACATTTTCTGAAGGGGAAACTCGAGAACAATTAATGCCAACACATAATTAAACACCTTGAGCAATGTGTGATCTAAGAATAGGGACCTGGGACCCGTTCGCCCATGGGCGAATGGGTCCTCCCTAGGAATTGGAACCTATTTTTAAATTATGTTTTGGCGGTATTTTTATCATCCCAAATTTAAATTTCAAATGTCAGCTTGTAATGTTTAATTTTTTGGGAAATTAAGGATAAATTTCTATAAATACAAAGTTATTTTATCAAATCAACTAGAATCTTTGAAGAGGAATTTCACAAGAGAAAATATTATTGTCAAGAGCATTCAAAAAAGAATTATCAATGATTTGTTGAAGCAATCAAGATTTCAATCATCATGTCAATATCTTTTACAATCATGCATTTTTTTGGAGTTAACATTGTGATGTAGGTTTAAGGATCTAATTCAAGAACTCAAAGCAAGATTAAAGCATCAAGATCCACATGCACTGAAGCCATTTCATGCAAGTTACAAACCTTCCAATATCTCCATTACAAAGGTTTATACAAGGGTTTTTTGAGTGGTAACATAGCATTGTTCATTGTTCATTCCCTCTTTCATGTTTTATTTTAGTTCAAGGTTTGATTACCAAAATGGGGTTTGACTAAGATAAACCCCCATTCACAAAAAAATAATTTTTTCTCTCTTATGTGTGTGTTGTAGGTTTAGGTTGAAGAAGGATTGAATACCTCTTAAATTACAAAATTGCAAAGTTGCTTTTATTGTCACATTTGTTGTTGAGATATGGAAACTCAGATCCTAAATTTATTTCTGACTATCTGACTGTGAAACCCAGAGGATTTGGGAGTGCAAAAACATGAGCTAAGGGCCCAAAAATATATTTTGGAAAGCACTACAAAGACCCATTTTCCCATGGGTGAATGAGTCATAGGACAACTTCCAGAAACAATGTTTTATGATAGGTGCACAATATTTTACCTTGCCAAATCTTCCAAAAATTTTACTATTTTTTTACTCTTATGTTTCATCTATAAAATCCACCCTTCACATGTCCTAAATGAATGTATTTCGTATTTTTAATCTTTCTCCCAAAACCCATGTTCAGTCATTTTTGTTGTTGTTTCTGTTAGGACACTTTGCAACATTTTTTATGACATGTTTGTAATAATTTAGACTTCTAAAAACTAAAGGTAAGTTATGGATTCTCTTAGTGTTATGATTTAAATTGAATATTCAAGTGTTACATTGCATAATTGGGATCATTAGGTATTTTTGATTTGTATCCCAAGAGTGCATTTCAGTCATATTTACTCCGTTCATACTCATAAAGGAAATTGTTAGATCTTCCATAGAATTGACCCACGGGTAAGGGTTGAAAGTTAAGTTGGGAGAAATCTATATAGCCCCCCACCCAACCATCATCCCAACTACTCCTCCTGTCCCCTATAGTAGAATTTCCAGGTGGGGGGGAATGGTAGGGGGTATAAGAAAGGGGGGCGCCCTATCTACCTATCCTCGGGGGCCCAAGGGCATCTTACGTAGAGAATTTGGCCTTAATTAATCAACATTCTTTCTATCTTAGAGGTTTTCATTTCCTAAATGAAATAGAAAATAGGTAGTTTCATTACACCCCATTTTACCCTTTCTATTTTAGTAAGTTTGGTGAAACATTCCAAATTTAGTATAAAACCCTATGTGTTTTGAAGCCTACCCTATTTTCCTATGTTTCACAAGGTATAATTTCCACAATAATAAGGTGTAGAGGCTATTAGAATTTAAGTCTCCCTTTGAAGAAGAATACAATTCATGGCTTGAAAAGTACATTCAATAATTGGTCACTTTTTTTCTTTTGTTTTCTTCTACAATGGTTGATATAGGGAGGCCCCCTTTTTATCTTCTTTTTATTCTCAACAATTTGTGGTGTTTTTCTCCTCAATGAAAGATGATTCCAGTTCTTCATGTACAATTGCTTTGGACCTCCAACATTTTCTTGTTAAGTTTAGAGTAGTTGTTAATTCTAATGGATTTTTTTTCCTTTTTTGTATCTCTCATCAGTGTTGTAACTGTGTATACTTGGTGAGTCACCAAGTATCATGTGATTTGATCTTTTGAGCCCATGTGCTCCATACTTCTATATATTAAGTGGTTTATTTCTCATTGTAAATGTTTGTATATTTGAGTATCAAGACTCTTATATATCAAAGGTTGGTTGGCCTAGGAAAGGAGGAGATAGTTTTGTAATAGAGGAGTTATCTAAGAATTCCAATATACATCTCAAGTAAAGTTTTTCTAAATACAACTTTAAATTGTAATTGTCTCCCACGTATGACATGTTCTATCATATGAATAAAATTATCAAATTGATCATAATTGAATTCATCATTGTAAATTGTATGCAATTTTTTATTTATGTGAAGGCTTCTGTTCAAGTAATGGATTAAATTTTCTTTCATGGAAGTATTGAGGGTTGTATGTTTATGAAAGGAGTTATAAGTATAATTGAAATGGCGTTGTGGAGGAGTTTGAAATCAAAGGAGAAGTTATGCTAATGAAATCATATCTTAGGGATGTTACTGCCTACTCTGCCACCAAAGCAGACATGGTCACTCAATTGTGCAACTGGAAAGTATTTCTTCAACTTGTTAGTAGTGATAAGATTGATAACAATAATACTATTATTAGTTATTAGTAGGATACTAAATGGCCATGCTAATTTTTCTTTTCTTTCACTCTTATAGTTAATTTATAACATTCTATGACCTATGATTGCTAATGGTGCAAATTTAGGATTGGGGGAGAAATGAGAGGAGGAAATAATAAGCTAAAACCCACTGGATGGTTCTATTGTTAGTGACTCACAATTCTTTGTCACCTTTACATGGAAGGATGAAATGGGAGTTCCTAGTGCTTTTCTAGTGAGTAATGTGCACCTGAGGGAGTTCTTGAAATTTCTCAATGTTTCTACTTGTATACCTTGATATTTCTACTGCTCTAAATGTGCAAAACTAACTAAGAAACATGAATAACAAAATATGAAAGACACCTCAAGATTAGCCAAAAGAGTAGTTCAACGAAAAGGAATGCAAATAAGATAAAACACAAACACTTTTACCTCCCTTGTTGTTGATACCTCTTTGATTGGACCTTGCTTGGATTGGTTGTGTGCTCCTTAGATGATTGTTTGAATGTCTAAATGCAAGATTCAATATGCAAGATGATGAACAAAGATGGCTAAATGATTGAAAAGGCTTGAGGATTCAAATGGACAACATGTAGTTATCAAAATGCAAAGTGTTGGAAATGCCCTTGAGAAGGGTGTATTTATAAGAGATTTTGAATTCTCTAGAGAATTCAAGGGTCAAGATTTATCCAACAAGGTCAAGATGAAGGGCTATGGTGGGTTGAGAACCCACAAGCCCTCACATCTTGACATGTGGAGGGTGAAGTGGACAAGAGGATATGAGGTGGAGATGAGTTGTCAAAAAGGTACATGAGGTGGAAAAGGACATGCACCTTGGGGGATGAGAGGATTTCCACAAAAAGGGATTTCTTGTCCCCAAGTGGGAGTGAAAGGGACATTTGAGAAATTTTAGAATTCCTCAAAAATCTACATGGGAAAAAGGAAAGGTGGTTGGGAGGATAAATCTAGAGGGTAAAAGGTGGGCTCCAAAAAGGTGGGACTTGGTCACATGTGGAGATTGTGACAAGTCCAAGGTTCTAGAAGCCTTGGGAGAATGGAATGTGAATTAAAAATTCACATTTAAAGGAGAGGAATCTAGAGCAAATAAATGTGAATTAAAAAATTCACATAGGAAAGGGGGTTAATATAAAAAAGGAAAAATGGAAGAATTGACCAAAAAGTGGTGCTAAATTTAGCTAATGATTTTGGTTAAGGTTGTGCAAATATTGGATTAGGCTAATTAACAGAAGATTAGAGGCAAGTGGCAAATGTAGGAGGATGTGACAAGGAGAGAGAAAGTGAGGAATTTTAAATTGATTTTTTAAATTAACAAGAGGAAGAATGACTAAATTAAATAAATTAGTGTATTTATTTAATTTAGAGAGAGATAAGGTAAAAGACAAAGTATTAATTATTAAATTAAATACTTTATCGGTATGAGATAAAGGGTGTAATATTAATTTAATAAATTAATATTAATATGATAGACGTAAAGGCAACAAATTTAATCATATGGAAGTGATTAAATTTAGATGTCTATATTTTGCCCCTCTTCGAAATATTGTTGAAATAACAATGTTTCAAAGAAAAGTGAATGTCAAGGATGAAGAAAGGAATGAGGATTGATGCCCCGGCCTGACGAAGAAGAAAGGGGATGCCCCAGTGCCTGGTTTGAAATAGATGGAAGGAAGTGGTAGGGTATGCCCCCTCGAGAGGGCGGTTGGGGAAGAAAGGAGGGGCCCCAGACGACGTCTCGATAGAAGGAAATGGAGGAGACCGTTGGATAGAGGGTGAAAAATTAAGCAATTTTTCTTTTTGAACGGAATGGATTGGACGTACGGTTTGCGAATGGTAGCCTCGGGAAGTTTGGGATTAATTAGAGGAAAAGAAAGTTAAATAAAAGGTAAAAAATACCTTTTTGGAGGGGGGGAAGGTTAGAAAGGTAATTTGAAAAATTACCTGGGTCACTGTCACTGTAGCAGTTGAGAGGAAGAGTGGAGAGGAGAGAAAAGCAACGAGGGAGACGATGCCGACAGACAACGACACCGCGATCGTGCATCAGGCGGACGGAGTACGGGCAATGTACCGCGAGGGCGCAGGTGGACAGCAGGTGAGTAGAGAGAAAAACCTCCCTTCATGATTTACGCAGGTTTTTGTAAAAAATATCAAAAATAAAAAAAATGGGTTTTGTCGGGGACGGGAAAAAACAAAACAGGTTCGTTAAAAAAAAAAAAATACCATTAATTTATTTGTTGGGGAAGGGAAGGGCCGCCCCATTTCACAGCCGGCGTCTGCGAGGGCGCGCCCTACGGGCGGCGCCGCCTGCTAGAAATGTATACCTTGATATTTCTACTGCTCTAAATGTGCAAAACTAACTAAGAAACATGAATAACAAAATACCAAGGACACCTCAAGATTAGCCAAAAGAGTAGTTCAACGAAAAGGAATGCAAATAAGATAAAATACAAACACTTTTACCTCCCTTGTTGTTGATACCTCTTTGATTGGCCCTTGCTTGGATTGGTTGTGTGCTCCTTAAATGATTGTTTGAATGTCTAAATGCAAGATTCAATATGCAAGATGATGAACAAAGATGGCTAAATGATTGAAAAGGCTTGAGGATTCACATGGACAACATGTAGTTATCAAAATGCAAAGTGTTGGAAATGCCCTTGAGAAGGGGGTATTTATAAGAGATTTTGAATTCTCTAGAGAATTCAAGGGTCAAGATTGATCCAACAAGGTCAAGATGAAGGGCTATGGTGGGTTGAGAACCCACAAGCCCTCACATCTTGACATGTGGAGGGTGAAGTGGACAAGAGGATATGAGGTGGAGATGAGTTGTCAAAAGGTACATGAGGTGGAAAAGGACATGCACCTTGGGGGATGAGAGAATTTCCACAAAAAGGGATTTCTTGTCCCCAAGTGGGAGTGAAAGGGACATTTGAGGAATTTTAGAATTCCTCAAAAATCTACATGGGAAAGGGAAAGGTGGTTGGGAGGATAAATCTAGAGGGTAAAAGGTGGGCTCCAAAAAGGTGGGACTTGGTCACATGTGGAGATTGTGACAAGTCCAAGGTTCTAGAAGCCTTGGGAGAATGGAATGTGAATTAAAAATTCACATTTAAAGGAGAGGAATCTAGAGCAAATAAATGTGAATTAAAAATTCACATAGGAAAGGGGGTTAACATCAAAAAGGAAAAAATGGAAGAATTGACCAAAAGTGGTGCTAAATTTAGCTAATGATTTTGGTTAAGGTTGTGCAAATATTGGATTAGGCTAATTAACAGAAGATTAGAGGCAAGTGGCAAATGTAGGAGGATGTGACAAGGAGAGAGAAAGTGAGGAATTTTAAATTGATTTTTTAAATTAACAAGAGGAAGAATGACAATTAAATAAATTAGTGTATTTATTTAATTTAGAGAGAGATAAGGTAAAAGACAAAGTATTAATTATTAAATTAAATACTTTATCGGTATGAGACAAAGGGTGTAATATTAATTTAATAAATTAATATTAATATGATAGACGTAAAGGAAACAAATTTAATCATATGAAAGTGATTAAATTTAGATGTCTACACTACTATACCCAACAAACTTCCAAAACTTTATTTTGTCTATAACTCTTGGATCTACCCTTACTATTTATTAAACAAAATCAATTAGGTCTTCTTTTCTACTTAGGTGAAATAATTTGAAATAAATAACTTGAGAAATTAAGTGCAATCAAGTTAACAACATATTATTAATGCTCGTTGTACCCTGAATATTGGTGATTTTAGAGCCATCTTCCTATTGAAACACAAGCGGTTTTGTTGACATTGAGAAAGCGAGAGCTAGCTTCTCTACAAGGAAATGAGATTGGAGAGAGGAAGTTTTATGACCATTTGTATGACTACGATCTTTACAATGATTTCGGTAACCCATATAGTAAACCTAATCTTTGTAGTGAGGTGCTTGGTGGGTCACAAGACCTTTCCTATCCTAGAAGATGTAAAACTGGGCGTTCCCTCACTAAAACAAGTTCTCTAAATATTATAGAGCTTCAAGCCTTTGTCTAGTGTTAATTGATTTTAGTTTAAATTAGTTCAAAGGTTCACTGATAATAATTTTTATAAGATGACGAATCAGAAGTTCAAAATCTTGCATCTCTTACCCACCACCCAACACTTTATTCTACTAGATTGAGAAGTTCCCTCATATCAATATGTCTAACTATAAGTCTAACTTGGTGCGAGCCTTCGCCAAAAAGGTGATACCCACCATCAAGTCCATATTTGGTTATATGTTCCACTCGCTACAAGACATGAGAGATATTTACAACAAATGAATCCCCAAGTCTATTTGTTGAATAATTTATTGCAAATTAAATGAAACAAGATTGTAGAAATTAAAACATAGAAAAAGATATAATTCAAAAACATGAAAAACACATAGATATATAGTGGTTCATCAATTTGGTTACATCCACATTGAAGTAGGGGAAAATATTTTATTAATCTCTATTTTTGAATTACAAATCTACTAGCAAAATATCATTAAAAATACTCAATTACAATTACATTATCTATTTTTGATAAGTCATTGAATGAGAATGTGAAAGGACCAAACGAAATGAAGGGAAAAAAGGCTAGTAGTTGGGCTTCAATATCCAATAATATCCCACTTGAAGTCCAACATCTTCTATAAATCTTAGAGATATTCTCTTGCTTCATCCCTATTGTCACATCTTGACAATTCCAAGGGAAGCCCTACAAAGCTCAAACTTCTCCATTGGTACTATCTTTGTTAATGCATCCATCGGATTCACCTTTGTATCAATTTTCTCCACTTTCAAATTCTCCTCTTCAAGTACATTCTAGATGAAGTGATATCGTAACTCAATATGCTTGGTTTGATTATGAAAGGATGAGTTCTTTGCCAAATGAATAGTGTTATTGATATCACAAAAAAGAGTGAAAATATTTAGTTTGAATCACAACTCACCCAAAAATCACTACAACCAAATCAGCTCCTTTGCATCTTTAGTGAGTGCAATATATTCTTCCTCGGTAGTGGAGAGTGCAGCCACTTGTTGCAACCTTGGGACCCAACTGATCTCTACCCTAGAAAATGTGAACAAATAACCTATTGTTGACCCTTGTTTGTCCATGTCACCAGCCATATCAGGGTTAACATAACCTTGCAATTGTGCATCTCTCCCTCCAAAATAAAATAATAATATGAAGTTCCTTTTAAATACCTTAATATCCACTTCACAGCTTCCCAATTAGTCTTACCTAGATTTCTCATAAATCTACTAACTACTCCAACCACATGAGAAATGTTTGGTTGAGTACAAACCATGGCATACATGATACTCCCAAAAACTGATGAATAAGTAATACACTTCATATTTTATTGATCTTGAGGTGATTTGGGACACATTTTAGATGACAAACAAAAATGATCAGCAAGTGGTGTGCTCACAGGCTTAACACCCTTCATGTTAAATTTGTCCAAAACTTTGTCAATATACTTTTCTTGTTATGGTATGATTTCCCTCTTACCTTTATCCTAGATGATGGTCATACCAAGTATCCTCTTTGCTTCCCCTAAGTCTTTCATTGCAAAATTTTGAGCTAACTATTGTTTCAAATCATGAACAACTCTCATGATAGTGTCACTTACTAGCATATCATCAACATATAGTAGCAATAAGAAAAACTCACCATTATCAAATACCTTTTAGTAAACACATGGATCAAATTCGCAATGTGTGAAATGTTTCTTAGCCATGAAAGAATCAAACTTGAGATACCACTATTGTGGGGCTTGCTTGAGCCCATACAATCTTCTCCTCAACTTGTAATACAAATATTCTTTACCCTTTTGCTCAAAACCTTTAGGCTGATGCTTATACAATTCTTCTTCTATATCACCATGAAGAAATGTAGTCTTCACATCAAGTTGTTTCAGCTCAAGATCATACACCATTGCCAATCTCAAAACCACTCTAATGGTAGTCATCTTCAAAAATGGTGAGAAGATTTCATTGAAGCCTATTCAAATTTTTTTATTGTATCCCTTCACCACAAATATTTCTGATAGCATTTACTGCCTCCCTCTTCCTCTTTTAGTCTATACACCCATTGATTCTTCAAGGCTCTTTGATTGGGTGGAAGATTGAAAAAATACCATGTATGTTTGGCCATGAGTGAATCCATTTCCTCTTGCATTGCATCCAACAATTTCTCATGATTAACATTGTTGTAGGCTTCTTTAAAATTGCCTGGCTCTAACTGATTAGAAATAAAAAAATTGATAATTATCAAACTTTTCTAGAGGAACTAGCGCTCCTAAGTAGACCTCCATAGTTGAGGGGCTTGATCCTATATATTTTATTGGAAATTAACATTATGATCTCCATTAGTTTCCCTCTACATAACATTACCATAATTACTAGTATTACTCACCCCAGTTTCCTTCCAAAATTGGATGTTGCAAACCATCCAAATACTCATGTGAATTTAGGGAAGTCAGTGGAAAATTAGTGTTTTGAAAACATGCCATAATGAACAGATTTATTTGGATCAAATGCTTGCATGGGACTATTAATTTTTTTTATATTACCATAAGAAGGTTGTTGTGTGGTAGGGGCAGATGCATTAAAAAACTTTGTGGGATCATTTTGTTGTTGCATGGGATTTAAATTTCCCACATAAGGCTACAAACATACCACATGTGATGGCAAAAAGGTGACACAATCATTTAATGACTGATTATAATTCTGAAAAGGTAGTGATAGGTTTGAGAAAGGCTACAAAGAGAATGAAGGAGGCAGAAAATTAGAAATTTTAACAATAGATGTTATGGGAACATCAAGGTATCCTCTGTCATGTGTCAAACTTGGCATGGATATGGTTGGGGAAAGAAAATCATTATTTATTGATTCCTTAAAAGGAGCAGGCCATGGGTTTAGATTGCACTCTATTTGGGGTTGCGAGAAGTCTTTATAAAGGTGCCCAATTTCATTTGGTTGGAAATTAGAACCAAATCTTGTTATTGCAAGCAAAGGAACTCTTGTACCATGTGTAAATGGATGTAAATTTTTATTTCTTCCAAATTATGCTACCTACGAATTGCCAATGCCATTTTTTTGTTAAGATATATTTGATATTATTTTTGGATGTGAAAACTATGAATCACAACCACTCTTAATATCATTAACAAGCACATATTCACTTGTTGATGACCCCTATTTTTCAAACTTGGAAACACCTTTTCATTGAAGACAAAATCTTTTCTATAAAATATTTTTTTGGTAATTGGATTCCACAATCTAAAGCCATACTATTCTTCTCTCTACCCAACAAAGATACACCACTCATATTTGAAATAAAACTTTGTTCACTTCTCCTTGGGAATATGAATGAAAGCAACCAAAAACCCATAGATGATTGTAGGAAATTCATCTTCCCAGTCATCTCTCCTCAAGAGTGTCAAAGTACAATCAATATGAAGGACTTTTATTGATCTAATACACTACATTGTTAATTTCTTACACCCAAAAATGCTTGCCCAGACCTACATTAAAGAGCATACTTTGAGCCCTCTCTACAATCATTCAATTCAACCTCTCAACTACACCATTCTCTTGAGGTGTTAATGGTACAACCTAAATGCACTGAATTCCATTATCTACATAATAATTATCAAAATCCAAAAAACAAAATTCACCCCCATTATCTATTTTGAAACATTTGATCTTGTTCCTTGTTTGGTTCTCAACAATAACTTTAAATTTTTTGGATTTGGTAAAAATTTTAGACTTCCTATTGAGCATATAGACCCATATCTTTTGAGTACAATCATCAAGAAAAATGACAAAATAATTTTCTCCTCTATAAGAGGTTACCTCTATAGGACCAGACACGTTTGAGTGCACAAGCTCCAAAGGCCTTGTCTTTTTGTCATGGAAGGTCTTCAAAAAGTTGATCTACCTTTGTTTTCCATAAGGATAATGCTCATATAGGTCTAAATCCACATATTTCAACCTTGAAAGCTGATCCCTTTTGAGCAAGATTTTGAGTCCCTTATTGCTCATATGTTTGATCCTTCTATACCATAGTTTCACTTTATTGTCCACAACTGCCATCACAACTCTAACTTTAGCCATACTATCTAGCACATATAAAGTTCCCAATTTTCTCCCTCTTGGAAGCACTAATGCCCCTTTGGTCACCTTCCAAGAATTTGAAGAAAAAGTGATGCTACATCTTGGAGCATCAAGTTGTCCAACAAAAATCAAATTTCCTTTCAATTCTAGAACATGTCTTACATCATGCAATAACCATTTATTTCTATTCTTCAAATTCAACTTCACATCACCTTTGCCAATAATATCACATGCCTTGTTATCACCAAGATATACTTTGTCAAATATGCCTTATTGATAAATTTTGAAGGTTTCCCGACATGAAGTGTGGAATGATGCATTAAAATCCAACATCCATGAATCAACTGTAACATCACTCATTGAAAAGACTAAAACACATTCGTATATTTTGTATGTGGTGTTAACTTCACTATCCTTTAATTGGTTCTACACTATATGACCAATAAATCTTTTTCATTTGACCTTTACCATAAAACCATCAACCTCCATTTTTTCCTTTAGACATTGATCTTGTCACAAATTTTGATCTCATTCTATGGTTATTTCTACCTCTTTCTTGATGTTTGCCTCTATTGCGAAAAATCAAGGCATCACCCGATGTGGTTCATTGATTTTTCCTTCACATATCTTCATTAAGAAAATTTTCAACAACATCATCAAATTTGAGTTTGGTTTCTTTGGATACAGAGGTGCTCGTCACCATCACTACTCCTTCCCAGCTATTTGAAAGAAAACATAATAATAGGATGGCTTTGATTTCATCATCCAAAATAATGTTTACTAAAATCAATTGGTTGATTAGAGTGTTAATTTTTTTTTAAGTGATTGGACTCGATGCCTCCTTCCTTCATTTTTAGAATATACAATTTTTTTCATAAGATAAGCTTTGTTTGAAGGTGAGGCTATCTCATACATATCAGTGAGTTTTTCCCACAATTCTTTCAAGGTATTTTCCATTGTAATGTTGAAAATGATGTTGTTGGATAGTGATAGAATAGTCGTTGCTCCCACTTTCTTATCTAATATCTACCACTCCTCATCAATCATTGTAGCTTTCTTATTCACTTTTCCTTCTAGCACGAGTGAGAGATCTCCTCTAAACAACAATTACTTGATCTACACCTTCCACAATTCAAAATTCTGCATAGAGAACTTTTGTGTTTTGCATTTATTTGCTTCCTCTATTTTCCTCAAAAATTATCACTATTTCCTAATTAGCTACTTCATCAAGATATAATACCAATTATTTAATAATTAATACAAATTAAATGAAGCAAGATTTATAGTGGTTCACCAATTTGACTATATCCACTTTGAAGCAAGGGAAAATATTTTATTAATCTCTATTTTTAAATTACATCTAGCAGTAGCATATCATCAACAATACTCAATTACACTTACATTATCCATTTTGGATAAGTCATCAAATGAGAATGTGAAAGGACAAAACAAAATGGAGGGGAAAAAAGGATGACGATTGGGCTTCAATATCCAACACTATCAACAATGTCATGGATCTTATTAAAGAACTAATTCTTCTTCAAATGATAAAAGGATTGCTCAGTACACATAACCAAGCTCTCATACATTTCATATCTTTGCAACTTATTAAGGGTGTGAGATTAATAGTATTTATTTAATTAAGTATAAGTGATTCCTTCGAGCATTAATTATCGATTAATTTGTATATAACTGATACAAAAAGCAACCTTTTATTTGTGACTTGCAGCCGACGAACATGCATGGCAGACTGACAAAGAGTTTTCATGCCAAGCCTTTTTTTAGTCTTAATCATATGGCCATTCAATGTATACAAGCAAGAAAACTAGAAACCTCCTTATTTTAATTGAATTACTGTTAGATTTATTTTGATGTGGTAGTTAAATATTGATTACAGTGCTAATGTTCTCTTAAACCTAGAACATAGAGCTTTCCTTCATCAAGCAACTTGGATGTTGAGTTATATGGTCCTCAAGAGAGTTCTATAATGACAAAACATATTGAGAAAAACCTTGATGACCTTATAGTGTAACGGTTATGTTATATCCATATACTTATTTAACATTGCTCAATATATCAAAAAAAAGAGAGAATTTTGATCTTCTGACCAATATCATTTTGGGATTAAATGTGAATGATTTGATTAGGTTGCGGAAGAAAAAATACTATTTATTTTGGTCCACTACAAAGTGTACATGCCCTACATTGAACACATTAACAAAGAATCAGATCATCGTAAAATGTATGCCTGCCGCACTCTCTTCTTCCTCATAGACCAAGGAATTCTGAGGGTTGTTGCGATCAAGTTGTGTTTTCCTCACCCAAGTTGAAAGAAATGTTTATACCTCTACCCAAGAGGGAGAAGAAGGTGCTCCGTGACTGCTTGAAAAAGCACATTCAAGAGTTAATGATGTCGGTTATCACCGGTTAATTAGTCATTGGTAAGATCATATTCAAACAAGACAATAATTTAGTGTATTCATACTTATATTTAGATCAAGTGGACAAATTAATATCATGATCATTAATTTTCCCATTTTTTGTGCAGGCTAAGAACTCATGTTGTCATCGATCCTTTCATCATCGCTACTCATAGGAAGCTCGGCAGAAGGCACCCCCTTCTCAAATTATTACTCCCTCATTATTTTGACACCATGGACATTAATCAATCTGCTCGGTAGGTTCTGATTAATGCAAATGGTGTTATTGAATCTGGATTCACACCTTAATCCCTACAAATACACCATAGAGTTGTCCTCTAAAGCATATAAAAAATGGAAACTAAATGATCAAGGATTTCCCGTCGATCTAATTAAAAGGTATTGTACTTTTATGCTATGTTACTGTCTACTGCCATCATGTATCATATACTAAAATTCTAGGTTATGAGATCTATGTAGAGGGATGGAAGTTCCAGACTCAACTGCAATTCACAGACTGACACTTGTGATAGAAGACTACCCTAGATATTGAAAGGAAGAGGTGAGTAATAAAAGAAAATCCAAAATAGAGAGAAAAAACTCAAATATGAAATAGAGGATAACCAAAAAATTATTTATATTTCAACCATTTCAAAAACAACAAATTTCTTTCTTTTCATAGGTCATAAAACGGAGTTGCTGATCTTTTCATATATTTGGAAAATAACATAAAAAATATTCCCTATTTTGTGGTTGCTTCTTCAAGCTACTACTATAGGCTATAGGGGTGCTACCACAATAATGGGTTACATTTTTTGGGACATCCTGATTTTTTGCTAAAATCACATATTTTTAGAAAATATAATTATTTAAGCCTTGAAAGGTTCCATTTAAAGGATTTTAATTGAAGTGGTTTTGATCAAACCCCCTTAGATCAAACCCCTTGGATAAAACCACGCTAGTTTTAAAACATATATATAATGGAGTCTCCTCTACACCTATCAAAATGCTGATAAAAAACCACTTTTAATTTACCTTTTGGGGGATCAAATGAATTCATTTAAAATTTTTCATCAAGCATGCTTTCTGGTTTTGTTCCCATGCCCAACACCTATGGAATCATCTTTTTGTCAATCTTTCAACTCTTTATCCTCAAACTCGGTCTTGGAAAACTGCTCTTATCAGAGTTTCTCCACACCTCAATATTATTTCACAGAATTTTAGACACATCATTTTGAAGAACATCTAGAAATTTTGCTGCCTCACTGCTTTTTCTCACACCTTTTATACCATTCAAATGGAATCTTTGCTTATATGTGTGAATCTTGCTCCTCAACTTTCCCTTCTACAGTCCTTACTCCAATTCAAACCTGACTTATACATTGCTCTAAGGGAGATTCAATTATAATTTGATGCTTTTGAGGCTAAATCTATAGGAATGGATTACAAGTTTAAAGAGAAAGTTTTATTTTCCAATGTGGTTGCAAGTTTTGAGGTAACTTATTTTAGTTGGATGGCTACTAAAGGATTCTTCTCGGCATATTGTGGATATTCTTCAACATGAAAACTTGTTTGAGAAGACACATAATAAGAGTGCTATGGGGGAAAGGGTTGATGTTGCTGCACACTTCAATGGTGGTCTTCGACAATGGCCTTGCTATGAAGATCTTTCATTGGATTTATTGTTGTTTAGTTAGATTATTCGCTTTGTAAAATTGAGCAAGTTTGGCAACAATTTGTTGCGCTTTGTCCCCATCTTTATTCTTATTAT
This sequence comes from Sequoia sempervirens, assembly GCA_007258455.2. Classification (NCBI taxonomy): domain Eukaryota; kingdom Viridiplantae; phylum Streptophyta; class Pinopsida; order Cupressales; family Cupressaceae; genus Sequoia; species Sequoia sempervirens. The sequence goes on along the minus strand of VDFB02353493.1, from coordinate 286,363,146 downwards.
ATGACAATTTTGTTACTATCTTCAATTGACTCCAGTGATGTAATTTGTTTGGGGCTGGCAAGCTTCTGATCACAAGTTCTGAGTCTCTGTTATGTAACTGAAGGTTATAGCCTTGTGGCTGTTTTTATTTATGCTATATCTTTATTTCTTTTTCTTCTAATAAAAAAAGGTGTGTATTCCTTATTATAAGCTTCCCAAAAATTATAATTTTAAATATATTTAATTTGATTATTATATTTATTTTTTATTTCTTGTGAATATATGTTTTTCACCGAAAATTAAGCTCTGTGTTCTGCACATGTAGAAAAATAGTAGATTACCAAAGAAATTCTTAAAAATATCTAGGTGCTTGGTATTGATGTCCTTGATCCAACAAAAAAAATTGAATTTCGATACATACAAAAAAAGTTGTGTTTTAAAATAACAAAATCCAATTGGGTTTAATCATCAAAATTTATTAGCATTCCATTCAAGGAATATGAATAATATACCACAAAGCACCTCAAATTGAATTGGTTTAACTTCAAAAATTAATTAAGAAAAAATATTCAATAAAGCACTATGAAACCAAACGAAGGTGCTAGATAATTGTAGTTACAATCTAATTTGAAAAAAAATAATATAATTATCCTTCATAGAAAAAAAGTTGTGTTATATAGTAAACATCACTAGATTTTAAAGGTAAATGTTTTTTATTGTTAAAAACTAGTTATTGAAGGAGATGAAAAAAGATGCAATTTGATTCCAATTTTTTTAAAATATATTTATAATCTATAGAAAAAATGTCACAAATCATTAGTTTGCATAATCTTCAAATTCCTCATGGTTTAATAGCTATAGATAGGTTTTTGAAAGTGAAGATTTAGTTCAAAATGTTCATTTCAATGTCAACTTTGGCCAAAAGGTGTAACCCACTATTGTGGGATCACCCATAGCTCAAAGCACTCATCAATCTTCATACAAAAGATTACCTACAGTTTTAAGAGTTGTTGCTACAAAAATATATTAACTACTAATTTTTCAACACATTAAACTAAAAAATAAAAGACTACTTGAAGTATACATATAAGCCAAGAAAAAAAGGAGACAACAAAAAAAAAAAAAATTACAATTAATATCTAAGTCTTTTTTAGTGTAGATAAAATTTGAGGATAGATTTAAGGACATATTTATATAATTAATTTATAGGAAAAGTTGTCATGATATAGAGAATGCGAAGATATAATGGTGATGTGTGAAGGAAGTAGAAGAGATTTATCATCATTGCAGAGCAAGGAGTACGGTGGGTAGTTTGGATTAGTTCCAACACTCCCCCTTAATCATAACTTTTGTCATCTATGGTGCCCAATCAATCTCTTTGACATTTTTTTAAAATTTTCCTAATGCCTTGATGAAAATGTTGGCACATTGATCTTGAGACTTGCAAAAGTCCAAAAAGATTTCTCCATTATTAATTAGTTCTCTAATGAAATGATATCTTGTGTCAATATGTTTTCTTCTCTTGTGAAAGACTAGATTCTTTGACAATGCTATAGCTGAGTTGTTGTCACAATATATCTTTGTTGCCTCTTCTTGTTCTTTCCTTGTATTTTTTGAAATTCTTCTCATCCAAACTACATGACATGATGCACTTGTGGCTGCTACATACTCTGCTTTAGTAGATAAAAGAGTGAGAATTGGTTGTTACTTTGAAGCCCATGATAGTACACTTGTTCCAAAATGAAAAAAATGACTACAAGTGCTCTTTCTATAATCAATGCTTTCTACACAACCACTATATGTATATACCTTATGAGTTTTAACTTATTTGAACTTGAATCATGAATAGCATAGTTCCTTGTTCCACTCACATATCTATGAAGTATTTTCCCTTCTTGCCAATGAGGGCCCTTTGGAGACTCCATAAACCTTGAGATAAGACTAACTGCATACATAATATTTGGCGTTGTTTCTTTTAAATACATGAGGCTACCAAAAAAAATTTATACAAAGTTGGATCAATATTTGTTCCTTTATCATCCTTACTTAATTTTAAGTCCTATGATAGTTGGTGTTGGAGCTGATTTGCAATCTGTCATGTTAAACCTCTTCAAAATGTCATTAGCATACTTAGATTGGGGGATGAATATACCATTATCACTTTGATTCACCTCAATGCCAAGAAAATACTTCATGAGACCTAAATCAGTTAATTCAAATTCTTTTTTCATGTCTCCTTTGAACAAATCAATTGCTAGATCACCTGTGAATATCAAGTCATCAACATACAAAAAAACAATTATGATCTCACCTTTCTCATTTATCTTGGTATACAATGTAGGCTTGTTGTTTCACCTATTGAAGCCATTTTCCAAAATATAAGAGTCAATTCTACTATACCATGCTCTTGGGGCTTTCTTGAGTCCATAGAGTGCTTTCCTGAGCTTGTAGACTTTTTATTCTTGACCCAAAATCTCATACCTGTTGTGTGGTCTCACAACACACCCCAAGGCTATAAGACTTGGAGGCCCAAGTAAAAAATTTAACTCTTATGGCAGGAGCTAGAAAGTTGAAAAGATCACTGGAAGTGAAGAGAAAACATAAATCTTTAATAAAAGAGTACTTCGTAATGTAGTGTTTCAGGTACTGGATACCGGGAACTAGGAATGCTTGAAAAAGGAAAAAGGTAATGCAAATGTGAGCAGCATGTTCCAGTACAGTAGTTGAGGTCTAGTAAGATGGAAGTTCCGGTAAAACCGAAGTCCAGGGAAAATTCATGGGTAAAGTTGAATACCGGGTACCGAGTAGAGATGTAAAGTGAAGTTGTAAAATATTATGGTTATTCAATGATCCCAATAGTCTGGTAACCTGGTATATACAAGATAATCATGTAAAGATTTGTGATATGCTAGAAAGCGTGTTATTTATGATAAATTTATGTGATAACAATTGAATGATTTTTTTATTTACATGAGATGTTTATAAATGTTTTCTTCTTTTAAAAGAAATTTAATGAGTGAAATTTGTGATTGCAAGAGATGTAGAGTTCAGGTATGGACGGTCAGGAAAATCAAAATTGTAGACAGATCTGATGGTGTTTCCAGGTTCAACAATACACTTTAAAATCTCATTCTAGAATAGAGCTTATTGTGAAGATACATCAGATACGGGGAAATCAGAACTCTAGAGTTTAAGCATGTGACAAAGAAGTGTGCCCATTTTGGGGGTTGCTTGTTCCTGGAGTTTAAGCATGCTCTTGGGGCTTTCTTGAGTCCATAGAGTTCTTTCCTGAGCTTGTATACTTTTTCTTCTTGACCCAAAATCTCATACCTGTTGTGTGGTCTCACAACACACCCCAAGGCTATAAGACTTGGGGACCCAAGTAAAAAATTTAACTCTTAATGGCAGGAGCTAGCAAGTTGAAAAGATCACTGGAAGTGAAGAGAAAAGAGGAATATTTAATAAAAGAGTACTTCGTAATGTAGAATTTCGGGTATTGGATACCGGGAACCGAGAATGCTTGAAAAAGGAAAAAGGTAATGCAAATGTGAGCAAAATGTTTCAACCCAGTAGTTGAGGTCCGGTAAGATGGAAGTTCTGGTAAAACCAAAGTCCAGGGAAAATTCATGGGAAAATTTGAATACCGGGTATCGAGTAGAGATGTGAAGTAAAGTTTTAAAATCTTATGGTTATCCAATGATCCCGGTAGTCCAGTAACCTGGTATATACAAGATAATCATGTAAAGATTCGTGATAAGCTAGAAAGTATGTTATTTATGATAAATTTATGTGATAACAATTGAATGATTGTTTTATTTACATGAGATGTTTATAAATGTTTTCTTCTTTTAAAGGGAATTTAATGAGTGAAATTTTTGATTGCAAGAGATGTAGAGTTCAGGTATGGACAGTCAGGCAAATCAAATTTGCAGAAAAATCTGATGGTGTTTCCAGGTTCAACAATACACTTTAAAATCTCATTCTAGAATAGAGTTTGTTGCGAAGATACATTGGATACAGGGAAATCGGAACTCTAGAGTTTAAGCATGCGACAAAGAAGTGTGCCCATTTCAGGGGTTGCTTGTTCCTGGAATGTTCAAATCGAGGATGAACCTGAGTGTAGGAACGAAAATTCCACCTAATCATTCTGAATGTATGGGAAGTTCCTACATTTTGTTTGAACAAATTTATTTGGTTCCAAGAAGGAGCCTTGATAATAAAAAAGATTAAAGCCCGAAGTGCTTCAATGTGTGATCGGAGTTGACGCTCGTTGACTTCAATTGCAATTCTCTTACCAGTCACTACATTCCATATGCCTTGATGTGATTCACCCTTGGATTTCTTCTCATGTATTTTTCTTATCCTATTTGTGCCTTACCTCTATAAAGGGCCAAAGGATACTTCTTTTTAAGTTAAGTTCAGAATTTGTGGATTCCAGAAGAGCCAAGACTTCTTGAAGTTTTGTTCTTTTTTCCCATTTTCTGAATCATTCCATTCTAAAAACTTGTATGCACATAGATATTAATCAATATTGAAGCCAATTTGATAGCTACCTATCTCATGAATCTTTGTAGTTGGTTTTGTTAGTTCAGCCGAACAAGATTGTGTTGTGTCGTTTAAGGGTGCATGCAGAATCTACTCAGTGTCCAAATGAAAACCCCTCTCTTTAAAAGCTTACACCATTTTATATGTAGCTATGAATAAATCTGGTGAAGTATAAAGCGGTTTTCTTTGATTTGGTTAATTCTTTGGGGCATGCGTGGAGATAACCAGGAGAAATATTAATTTTCAATATTTTTATGTTTTATTTTAGAATAGATGTTCAAATTCTAGAAAATGTTTCATAAAATAGATGAATGAATGGATATTTATTGAATTTTTTTCATTTTCTATGAAATTTTTGAATGCTTAAAGCTAAATCTACTTAAGTGATAGCAATATTGTTGATATTCATGAAATATTATTTCAGATATTTAAATTTCATGATATTGTTTTATGATCTAGCTAAAAATCTAGTGTCTAATACATATGATATCAAACAAACATATTCCCTTTGAGATTAACAACAATATCACATCATACCCTAAAGTGAACCTAGTACTGTCAAGACCTTACTACTAGAAACCTGGGACTGAACTAAACCATCCTTTGTCCTATCATATGGATCCCCTAGGGTTGCCTTTGGTTAAGTCTTTAAAGAAGGATAGGATCTTTGTGGTTTGTCTCAGAAGAATTTATTTTCCCTATTGCTACGAGTAGCATCGCCATTAACAATACCCAGGTGGCTGCTCCAAATAAACTTCTTCAAGACAACCATTTAAAAAAGCTGATTTTACATCCATTTAATAAGTTGGCCACTTGTTTTGAGCTACTACTGCAAGTATTATTCTCATGGTTTCTAAATGTGCTACTTGAGAAAATGTCTCATTGTAATCAACCTCAGATTGTTGTAAATATCCTTTAGCCACTAGCCTTGCTTTATGTTTTTGCACATCACCATTTGCATTTAATTTGGTTTTGTAAACCAACTTCACTCTTGTGACATCCTTGTCTTTTGGAAGGCTCACTAACTCCCATGTTTGATTCTTTTCAATGTATCAATTTCTTCATCCATTGCATATACCCATTTTTCATGTTTAATTGCTTCTTCAAACTGAATTGGATCTTATACTTGTGAATAAAATGCAAAAAGGTAAATCTAACCAACATTATTCTCACCTTCATTTTTCTCATAAATGACTTATACTTCTGATTTTTTGTCTCCCCACTCCTACCAATGTAGGATTTGACATATCACTTGAACTAGAACTTGTGGAATGTGGACTTGATGGTCCTACACTTTGGATTCCTCAAGTGTAGATGGTGTTTTCTTTCCATTTAAAGGAGTAGATGTTGGAATGTGTGGGGCTATCCTTACACTTGATGATGGTTTCATTTGTTGACCACTTTTTTGACCATGAATGAGTGTGGAAGGAGTCACATTTGATGGAGTACCTACTAGTATAAAAACTTCTTTATCTTTTTGTGGTAAGCTAGTTGCTATATTGATTGTTTTCTCTAAACTTCCATCTCATGCTTCATCTTCTATGAACTAGACATCTCTGCTGATTATAAATTTCTTGGTTATTGGATTGTATAGTTTGTATGCCTTGGATTCATCACTATATCCAACAAATATACATTTTTCTCCTTTTTTTTCTAATTTTCTTCTTAACTCATTCAAAAAATGTGCATATGCCACACATATAAATACTCTCTTGTGAGCAACATTATGTTTTCTTCTAGTCCATGTTCTTCCATAATAATGTTCTTCAAACTCTTGGTTGGACATCTATTCATAACATATGTTGCACAAGCTACAACTTCAACCCAACATTCATTTGACAAATATTTTGATTGCAACATGCTTCTTGTCATTTCCATGATTGTTCTATTTTTTCTTTTAGCTACCCCCTTTTGTTGAGGTGTGTATCTATTTGTGAATTTCTTGTGAATTTCATGGTCTTTGCAAAAATATAGAAATTATTTTTAGATGTTTTCACCATCTCTATCCATTCTCAATGCTTTGATGTAGTATACACTTTGCATTTCAATAAGAGCCTTGAATTGACAGAAGAAATCAAACACTTCATTATTCTTCTTTAGAAAGTAAACCATTACTTTCCTTGAATAATCATCAATAAAAGTCAAGAAGTATAAACTTCCACCAATTGAGGGTGTTTGCATAGGTCCACAAAAATTTAAATGCATAATATCCAAAGGTGCTTTTACTCTAATTTACTTACCTATTGGAAATGTTTCTCTATGTTATTTTACCAAGATGTATCCTTCACAAACTATTTCCAGTTTCTCTATTAATGGAAAACCCTTTGCCATACTCTTCATATTTAGTTAGTTTAGACCTCCAAATTTGAGATGCCTAAATCTTAGGTTCCATAACCAATTTTCATCTTTTATTTCTACTTGAAATATTGTTTGTGTGATAGTTGTAACTTCTTCTTTATCCACTTGTGAGTTTATTGTGGGTTGTGATTGAGCATATTCCACATTCAAATATGGCTTAATCGTTAGGGGAAACATTCTATTACTTGTCATTTAACTTTGGCAATGAGCTGGTTACTTGGAAATTTATCCAAAATAATGCATTCTCTATTTTTTCAAGAAGACTTTATACCCCTTTTGAATAAGTTTTTTAGTTCTCATTAGATTGTGTTTTATACTCAACACAAAATACACGTTTGAAATATACTAAACTTCTCCCCCTATTTAGTTAGAATGTTGATGTTTCTTTTACCCATAACTGACACATTATTACCATTACCCAATGTGACATCATATTTTACATTTTCATCTAAACTTGAGAACATTTCTAAGTTCCAAGTCATGTGATTGTTGCAACATAAGTTTGAGAACCATACATCCTTTTGATGTTCTTAGGCTACATTGTATGCTATGAACATATTGCCCTGATTTTGATTTTCTTTTGTGAAGTTTTCTTTTGGTTTGTTAAAATCATATTATTTCTTCCTACACTTATTTGAATTATTTCCATGCTTTTTACAATAATGACAATGAATTTGAAATTTTTCATACCTTTGACCTTGTGATTGATTTTGAGATGAAATTTGGCTTGATTATTGGCTACTACCTCTTCCACTTGAGCTTGATGGGTAGCTCCTTCCACCTCTATAATAATTTCTTCCTCTACCTATAAAATTTGATATATCTCTGCCTCTATCATGGCTAATTGAAACTTGTGACTTGAATGCATGCTCCAATGATGTGTTTTCTGACCCGTTTAGTCTATGTTCATGTGAAATGAGAGATACATGGAGCTCATTAGCTGAAAATTTTGAGAGATTCTTTTATTTCCTCTATGAATACAACAATTGATTCAAACTTTGTGGGTAAACTCCTTAGAATATTTTCAACCACTCTCATATATTCAAATGTCTCACCATGTGATCTAATTTCATTTACCAGCCTAATAATTTGGGTGAAAAATGAATCTACTAGTTCAATTTCCTTCATATATATTATTTCAAAATCCCTTCTCAACATTTGTAATTTATTTGTTTTAACTTTTGTCATACCTTGATAAGTCATTTGAAAATTATCCCATGCTTGTTTATATTTTTTTGCTGCTACAATCCTTGGAAAATTGCTCTCATGCATTGCTTGAAATATATAAAAGTGAGCCTTTGAATCTATATTTTGGTTATGTCTAAACAAATCTTTCTCTTCTTGAGTCAATGCACTGTATGTTGCTACATCGGTTGACTCTTGAAATCCATTCTCAACAAGATCCCAAATATCTAAAGAGAAAAATAAATATTTCATGGTGGTTTCCCAGTAATCATAATTCTTCTGATTAAACTATGGGATTTGTTAGTTTGTTAAAATTGTGTTTGCTGCCATTGTTGATTGTGAAAACTTGTCTCTTATGAAAAATCCTTTGCTAAAAACCTTAGCTTTTAAAATATCTATTGTAATAAACCTAATTTGATACCAAGTGAAAGGAAGAGGTAGCGTAATAAAAGAAAATCCAAAATAGAGAGAAAAAATTCAAAGATGAAACAAAGGATAAACATAAAATTATTTATATTTCAACTATTTCAAAAGTCATAAAATAGAGCTGCTACTCTTTTCATATATTTAGAAAATAATATGAAAGACATCTCCTATTTTGTGTTTGCCTCTTCAAGCTATTGCTATAGTAGAGCACTCATAAATCTTCATACAATAGATTACCCATAGTTTTAAGAGTTGTTGCTACAACAATATATTAACTACTAACTTTTCAACACATACAACTCAAAAACAAAAGACTGCTTGAAGTATATGTATAAGCCAAGCAAAAAGGAGACACACAAAAAATAATTAATTACAATTAATATCTAAGTCTTTTATAGCTTAGATAAAATCTGAGGACAGATTTAAAGAAAAATTTATATAATTAATTCTTAGGAAAAATTATCCTAATACAAAACATGAAAAGACAAAATGGTGGCATGTAAAGGAAGTAGAAGAAATTTTTCATCACGACAAAGCAAGGAGTATAATGAGTAGTTGGGATTAATTCCAACAAAGATCTAGGATGCTTTAAAGCAATGGGTGAGTAATTATTTGTCCCTGTACTACAAGAGCAATGAGACAATCAAGGAAGACACATAAGTGTAAGCATGGTGAAAGGAGGTGGTGCATGTGAGGCATGGAGATCTAAAGAAGGAAAGTGGATGGTATCAGATGGAGTCGGTGGAGGAAGCAGTGGAAGAAATTACAACCACTATTGGATTACATATTCTCATCATACAACCATCAACTTCAAGCATTATGCATACAGAGGATACATTCCCAATCTCCCCACCCTTAGTAGACACCTAATTCTTGAGAAAAATTCCATTCACTTCACTAAAATGATGAATAACCCAGAGGAGTTTATGCTCTCATCTATGTCCACCCCTAATCAGGTCACCATGGTGATGGTGGTCTTGTAGTTTCTATCGAAGCATCCAATAGATGAAGTGTACTTAGGGAAGGTGAAGGGATCCACTCTTGAATGGATTGAAAATGAGGGCATCAAACAAGCCTTTGGGAAATTCTTTGCAACTTTGGTAGACGTGGAGAAAAATGTGTTAGAGAGGAACAAGAATTTATGAAGTTTCTAACAACCAAACTTGCAACAGATAAAATAGTAAAGAATCTCCTTATGATTGCTATGTCATCAGATTTCCAACAGGTTGTAAACAATAGTGATCTCTTAGTCGGTCTCCTACAATTATTTCTTCAATGTATTTTTCTTTTTAATTACTTGCATCTCCTTTTAGCAGAAATTTTAGAAAAACTGGTAACTTCCTTTTCTCCTAGATGACTATAATCTCCTACCATGTAATGATCTATAACATTCGATGGAATCCTTTCAATGATCTCATTTTTGTGGAAAGTGATTGGTAACAATTCTCTTTATTGACAACTTTTACCTAACGATCTGTAACTTTTTTAGTATTGGAAACTCTTACACCTTTCTAGGCTTAGCTATAGCTTTCTTTCAAACTTTCTTTGACAATAGCTTGACTTCTTTGATTTCCTATAGGCATAAATAAAATTTGTGATCCTTACATAGCAATCTTCCTTGGGAAGTGACTACCAATGATCCTCATCTATGAATTTTTCTCTGACTTGATTCTTTTATATTTGTAGAAACGATCAACACCTTTCCTTGTTAACTATCAAATGATCTCTTGCAACTTGATTGGCAATGAACAACGAATCATAATCTCTTTTATGTGATCATATTTCTTGTTTAACAACTTATTCTCTGCAATCATTGATCTTCTTCTTTCATAGTTGCATCTTCTAGTTGTGCCTTAGCTCCCTTGTTTCAGTAATTCAATGATTTGAGCAACTCTATGTTCATGATCCTTCAAAAACATAGAATTACTATCTATTAAAATGATCAAAAGTACTAAAAAATTAATTTATATTTTCTACTTTAAAAACACTCCAATTGTATTGGCATTGCATATTATCTTCAATTCCATGCTTGCATCATTATCCAACAATTCCAACTTGAAAAACAAGTACGACCCATCATAGGTTCCATACACACTACTCTATCCAGGCACCATTGATCTATCCAAGCAAGGCAGATTGACCAGTAGGGGAATTCCAAATGGCATTTCCATTTACTCTCTATCTAGATCTTCCCTCCAAACTCAATGTCGAATCTCTTAATTTACAATAAGTTTATTTTAAATAGAGGTTGCGATGATTCTCCATCGTTGTTGAGCTAATTAACTAGTCACTAAAAGAAATGATGTTAGTGTATTAAGTTTATCTTAGGGTAAATAAATCTAGGTGGTTTTTTCTCATAGGGTAGTTTCCTCACCCATTTGATATTTTCATAGCTTTAAAAGTCTATATAGTATGTATTTTTAGCATCCCAATTTACATCCACTTTTGATGAAATAGCATGTGCTTCTCTCGTGCATTGCGAAGGTATTTTTTTGTAGATGGTGATTCTAGGCTTGGTGATTGACACCAACATGGTATCAAAGCCAACCATTTTTCCCTCCTAGCATTTGGAATTTTTCAAATTTCAAAGTTGCCTTTTTTTTTGAAAGAGCGTGAAGTTTGTTGGTGAATGCTAGCATTTTTTTTTGGCTACAAAGTGTGTAGTAATTTTTTCTCCTTGTGGCCATGGATTATGTGATTGAAGGCATTATTCCAACCACAATTTATAAACTCTTGTTTGTGGTATTGCTATCTCTTATGGATCGTGGAGGTATCGTTGGGAGGTGGATTTTCTTTGGAGGTGATTCATTTGTTGAAAGGACAATTAGGGTTTTGTTTGAGGCACTCAAATTCCATATCCTTGTGCAGGTTGTGATATTTTCTTCACAAGCATCTTACTTGGTTGTCTCATTATTAGAGTTGGATGTCCTAGTGCGAAACCACTCCTTGGTTCCAAATTTGGTGTGGTGTAGAACCACTCCTTGATTTTGTTTTGGTGTGGTACAGATTCATTTTTTGAGTGCTTGGCATACCTGTACATAGGCTCGATGCTTATATTTTGGTGTGTTTTTCTATTGGAGACACTTTTGAGCATTGGTCGAGTGATTTTCTTCCTTCTATTTGGAATTTTCTCAATCTGGTAGAGGTAATTTGGTAAATTGGAGATTGTGATCCTTGCATTTTCTTGGCATGATCTACACCTTTGGCACAACTTGCTAGTTTTTTGAAGGAACGATTTCTCTGTATTTGAGGGCACATTTGTAACTTGAAGGGAAGGCATGATTTTCTGGGATGGTTGCATCTATTTGTGATTGTGTTCAAACTCCCAGAGCATTTTCTACCATTCATTGTACGAGCAATTTTTTGTTGGACACACGAGGCACCATTGAAGTGGCATTGAATTTCCTATTGAAGGTCGGTTCTTCCTTTGGAGGTGTTGCAATTTACCTAATTAGCTTCTCACCCAAGTTCTTTCTTTCTTGTCATTCTATTGTGTGGAGGCAGGCATTATTTCTTCCGCTGGAAGATTGCTTGGTGCTTGGTGTAGCTTGCTCGCCAATTTGAGTTATTTTTTTGAGGTACTCTTCTTTTTAAAAAAAATCTACCAAATTTTTCCATCTATTTTTGTAGCCTCAAATTGCAAGTTTTGTAGCCTGAATTTTTGCTACAATCTATCTTTTTTGGAAAAAGTTTTTTTTGAGGAATTGCACATTATTGGTTCTATTCATTTTTGGGGGGTATAAGTAGCATATTGGTATCTTTTGTACATTATTTCAGAACCAAAAATTGAACCACTCAACCCACACAACTACCACACATGGAAGCTCAAAATATCATAGTTTTTGCAATCTCGAGATCTTTGGAAAATGTTTGATGCCAAACAACCTGAGTTCACTAAGAAATTTGAGAATTTTTTTATAGAAACAAAATGGATGAGGCGAGAGGGCTCATAGGTCTCCATGTTTCTAATAATTTTTTGTTTCATATTACATAGTGTACAATAGCTAGAGAGGTGTGGGATAAGCTTGCTAAGTTGTATGGTAAGGTCAATTAGTTCAAAATATTGCAACTTGAAGCTGATCTCATCTCTCTCCCAAGATGCCTTTCCCACTATTCAGGATTTCCTTGCATAGTTCAAGTTTATTTTGTCACAATTGAAACAATGTGGTCATGCAAAAAATGATCAGGAACTTGTATTTTCTTGATCTTGTCAAAACTGAGAGGTCCCTTTCAAGTGTTTGCCTCTACCTTCTATTCTACTATGGATTCCATGGGAGAAGATCATAAGATGCCTTAATTTAAGGAGTTTTGTGATAGATTGACTAGGGAGTAGGCCAAGTTGATTTAGATAGATTCTCTTCCTAAGAGTCATGCCTTGATGGCTCAATCTTCAAGTGACAAGAACAAGAAATAGAATAAGGATTCTAAGTGTAATGAGAAAGTTAAGGATCCTACTCTTGAGACCAAAATTTCTTCCAAAGAGGAACCATCTAATGAAGTAAAATCCAACCATCAATCACAAACTCCCAACAACATAAGATTCAACTCAAAAATTATTTGAAATAACAAAAAAATATTTGCAAACAGTTTAATTCATTAACTATTCAACTTTTCTCTATATTATATGGAAATCATTATCATAATGAAAATACATCATATACAACAATATGGTCTAATATAAACCATTGAAAACTAAAATAAGACTGATATAATCTATTACAAACAACAAAGATCAATCACAAATTTACCTCCTTCAATCTATCCCCTTCCTATAGCTTCTAGCTTCTTTAATATGCAAGCTTCAATGAGAAGTTATTGTTTTAGTAAAGCAAAAAATTTCAAATCTATTTTATGTTGTCTACACACCTTCAAACCTGAAACTAAACATCATTTCCACCTTCTCCAAGAAAATCCATACTTGTAACAACCTACACAATCTAGCCAAGAATGGCTACCAAAACAAGTCCAAATTGCCTGTAATCTTCAAAAACAGGCTCCCAAAGCTTCTCTAGAAAAAATCCATGACCAAGTTGGGAAAAAACCTCCACAAATAAATGCTAAAAAAATTCCATAATATTAAAAATGCATTCATAAACCCACTCCCACTAAAATTTCCAAAATTGGAGTCCATTCCTAGATTTTAGGGCAGTTTCCAATGTAACTCTTGCCAACTCACCTTGGGTGCCCACTTTTTCATGAATGTTTTTAGAAAGTTTTAAATGCATAATTCAAACTTATAAATCCCTCCAAATCCACTCCCAATAATATTTATTGCCAATTTTTTTCAATATTAGACAATTTTCAAAATCCCCCTAAATTGTCCCCACACCCCAAAATTACAACAAAATAATAAAAAGGGAAATTATTTAATGTTTAACTTAATAAAACTTTGAAAATTACCTCACCAAGATAATTACCTACAAAACCTTAGGAAATTGAATTAAAATATTATTTTGGTTGATGCAAGATTGTTGGTCAACCACAAATGCTCAAATATGCTTATTAAGAGATCTGGACATGATGAGCATAGTATTATACTAAGAAGATTGATGAGCTTACATTCTTCAAAAGACCAACATCTTTCTGCCTTCATCAGAGTCTCCTTCTTCTTCTGCATCTCCATCTGCATCATTATCCAAACCTACACATACAAGTAATGCAAGATTTGCTAATGGGATGAAAGGGAAAGCACTCTTGGCTTCCACTATTTGTAAAAATGGGCAATGGCTTCTTGATTCAAGTGTATCTCATCATATGACATCTTCTATGGATGTGTTCTCTTCTTTTGAGCCTTGTAGTTCACCTAAAAATTTTAATGGGTGAGAATACTTACATAAAAGTTTGTGGAAAAGGATCTATTGATATGGTTGAAGGATATTTTAATGGTGTTCTTTATGTACCCTCCTTGACCACTAATCTTCTTTCAGTTTATCAAATTACTCATGGTGCACAAGGTAAGTCAGTTGAGTTCATTTCTGATCATGTATACATTCAGGACATATAGACTAAAGATATCATTGCTACAGGGGTGGCGGATCATGCATCTCGCTTATATTCATTTTCTCATTTTATTCCTGATGATGATGTTTCTTTGGGTGATGTTCATACCCTTCCATCAAGGGTGAATCATGTTTGTGAAGAGAATTTTGGTCACTTGAATCTTGGTGTTCTTGATACTAGTTTTGAGATTCCTCCTCCTTCACCTCTTGCTTCTTCAAATTTGAGTTCTTTTCTTGAGTAGGTTGTTCATAGTTTTTTATATCTTTCTTTATTGGATAAGTATTTGGCATGCATCTCAGATTTGTTTGTGGAGTCTCATCTTGCAGATTTGGGAGACATACTTGAGGGGATTTCTCTTCTCTTTGATGACAGTTTTAGTGTGGTTGTTGACACTTCTAGATTACCTTTGGAGATTGACATTGATGAGCCTTCACTTGATTTTTCACATTTCTTGGTTGTTTTTTTTATCATGATTATGTGGTTGATTATTCATGCTTGGAGACTCCTCCTCACTCTTCAGAGATTTCTATTTGGAGGCTTCCTTCCTCTTTTCAAATGGACATAAAGTGGCTTCATCATTTGGTGGACTTGTTTCTTCCTAAGGGGAGAGGAGTTGCTTGTAGGCATTGGATCATCTTTTGTTTTCAGACATATTTCATCAGCATTGAAGTTTCTTCATTATGGGAGGTATATAATATCTCTTTTTTTCCTTCCTATGGGGGGACCATTTATTGTATATACTCGATTTATGTAGTCCTTGGGGGGTGTGATTGAGTCCTCCATCCATGCATTCATTTTTTTCTTTTCTCTCTTTTGGAGAGGGGTTTTTTCCCACAAGGTTTTTCTCCTTTTCTCTGGTTGTGAGAGATTTCTTTTTGCATTGTAAATAGGTACCTAACATGGTTGTGTAGTCGAGACCCATATTGTATCTTCATTTTTCATAATAATTCTCCCTAAGTTTGCACTTAAGGAGGGGTGTTAGTTTATTAAGTTTATCTTAGGGTAAATAACTTCAGGTGGTTTTTTCCCATAGGGTAGTTTTCTCACTTGTTTTATATTTTCATGGCTTTAAAAGCCTATATAGTATGCATTTTTAGCATCTCAATTTACATTCACTTTTGGTGAAATAGTGTGTGCTTCTCTCATGCATTGTGAAGGTATTTTGCTACAGATGGTGATTCTAGGCTCAGTGGTTGACACCAACAAATGCAATTATTTAGAAGTAAGTGAAGTTGGCACCTACCCAATCAATCTTATTTTAATAAAAAAATTCCTTGAACATGTGCAACTTTACTTAAATCCTTTTGTTGCTCTGATGTGCTAATAACTAAGTCTTATAGGGGAGAGAAGCCAATAACTGAGTTGAATTCAATTTTTGGTATAGTGGTTATGGTTATTAGATTTATCTTGTAATATATTTATATTATACATTTTCAATAATTAGTTTATAAGTAAATAATAAATAATCAAATGTTGGTCAAGATGGACTCATACTTGAACACATAAGAACCTATGAATGTTATAAAAAATATAAATAAATTCATAAATAAGTGAAATAAATATTTTTTTGTTTCATATAAAATATCAGAAATGACACATTATAAGTGTGTCATTTATATAATAAGGTTCTTATTTAAACAAGGTATTATTGTCATAGTGAAAAAATACTATATTTTTATGAAGACAATTGTTGGGATAACAATGTATATGCATTTGATTATTTCATATTAATAGTTTGTCCTATCACAAATATAAAAGGTGACCATAATAAACATCTTTTATTTTTAAATGAAATGTGAAGGATTGTTAAAAAAATTATGATTGAATATAAGTTACATTTTAATTAATAAAGTGTTATTTTTAATACAACAAATAGTTTTTTGTGTTCGACTATTGATCCATTTGTGTTGGATATAAATGTTAGAGATAACAAATATTAATGGTTACCAAAAGGTATTGAGATTATTTAGGTTGCATATAAGTTATATTTTAAATAAAAATATTATGTTGTACTAACAACACATGATATATGTTTGTTCAACTACTAGGGATACCAGGATTAAGTTTTGGTCGAACCTTTAAAATTAAATTTTTGCACACTTCTCACTAGACTGTTGATGTGACAAGTTGCATGATGAGTGACAAATCTAAACCTTGGTTGTAGATAGATAAGAGGGAAGTACACATTTCTTAAAAAAATGGAGGTCCTACTATATTCCACGCAAGAATTACATGCTTGCAAAGTTAGGCCTAAAATTTTTTGGTCCCTCTCCCCTAATGTGGGTAGATTTCTAGGTCCAACTCCATTCAATTAGTAGTAAAATATTAAAATTAGTATAGAGCATGATCATAGTCTTATCTTTTACATGGCTTCATTCATAATTGTTCAACTTCATTGGTAAATTACAACTTATTAATATTATGTGAAAAAATGACTCAACAAAAATAATAGTATGTTCTTGTGAATGCCAATCTGCAACTAGATAACAAGAGACAAAAAAAACAAGGTTAGTCTAGTTAGAAAGCATAAAAAAATCATTCCCTATGAGATTCTTGATCAAATAAAGATGAAAACATAAAATAAAAGCATGAAAGAAAGCAAATAAGAGCATGTAATAAAACTAAATCAACCAAACCTCCATCCCATAGGGGGATTGGTGCTACTTTGATGTGGAAAGTAGCCATTTCCCAATCCCTTTGATAAGCTCCAAGATGAAATTGATTCCAAGTGATATTGAAAAAATCTAAAATGTGATGAAAATGAGTGTAAATGAGTGATTGCTATGAGTGAAAATGTCTATAGTGATATTGCATGAGATTGTGGATCCATATTGTGTAGAGAAAACCTCTACTTATAGGATTCAAGGGTTGAAGAGTGAGTGAAATTGGTGAATGTGGGACCAAATGGGGAGCCAATAGGATTGTGACACTTTTCACAAGGCTAATGGATGGAGGTGGAGAAAATTTTGGAGAATGTGCAGAGTTAAGGCATGTAGGTGGATGTGTAAAACGATGTAAGATAATTGAATGAATATGGTTGAAATGTAAGAGAATGTTGTTGAGGGTGTAAGAGGGACAAGATGGCATGTAAGTGCAATTAAATTCCTTTGTAAGAGGTATTTATGAGTTTGTAAGAGGCTTTTAAATTCATTTGGAGGGAAATTGAATGAAGAGGTGGTTGGGATGAATATTCCTAGGAATATACCATTGTGAGGAAAATAAGCTATTTAGTTAATTAAAAGAAATAATTTTCATGTGCAACTTGGTTAGTTGACCATGGGTTGATTTAACTTTGGCGAAGTTAAAAGTTAGAGAAATGGGCAATGAATATTAGGGAGTGATTAGAGTTAATTAATTATGAATTAATCAACTTGAGTAGGTTAGGGGATTTATGACATTTGATTAAATAATTTGATTTATTTAATCAATTGAGAGGATTGAGGGGAGTTTAATTAAATGATTTTATTTGAATTAAATAGGATGAACATTAGTGAGAAGAAAGTGAATTAATCCAATAAATTTAATTATTTGATTAATAGTAGAAGTTGATGAATTTAACTAAATAGTAAAGATTATTTAATTAATTGGTTCGTGCAAAAATGATTTAGGAGGAAGTGATGTTAATTAATCACAATCAAATGTGTAATACCGATGAGGACTTTTGAGTGTCTATAGTTCTTTATAACATTATCCATCAATATGCTATTAAATCAAAGTTAATTTCAAAATGAATTTCACATATTAAATCCCCTACTCACCAAAAACTTAACTAATATATAAAAAAAAGCTTTTGATTTAAATATATACTTTTATAATCATATAATCTATTATATAAAAATAAAAATATTATATAATCTAATTGTTTTAAGAGTTTAAATAATATTTTATATAATAAATATTAAAAATAATATTCACTAAGAATAAAAGGATTAGGTCTATGATACTGAGTACGATTATAGTAAAATATTCCATAAGTTTATTTTTTAATAGTGCAAACAAAATCATTAAAAATAAATCACAAAGATTATGTATATTCACTATGAAACAATATTATTTTAAAGTTAATCTAAAATATAGATGTAAGGAAAGCAACACATTCTCCATGAATGCTTCAAAGGGGTAATAATATTATATGTGATTTAGTTTTTAAGAGTTAAGTTTATAAAATAATATATATATATGTTTATGTAAAATAATTTATTTTGATTAAAGATATAAAGTAATTGCTCAAGTGATAATTGATTTTTTTTATATAAGTTTGAATCAATTATTTAAATATTCAAATTAGATATGATATTCTATTTAAAATTCAATTTGATACATGGTGATAAACATATGTCTAGGGGTTAGGAATACAAATGTGTTGATTAGTGATAAGGGAGATTGGGATGTGTGATGTCACATGAGCCCAGTGTGTTGTGCCCGTAGCACACACGCCTCATTCAGAATGGGGGCCCTCTCTTTTCACTTTTTTGGGTCACCTTTGCTTCTTCCTTGTTTGGCGTGCCCCCTATTTCTAAGTCCTAAGTGGTCAAGGAGTCTCAAAAGAATCATCTTGAGTTGATTAAGTTTTTCCACCCTAAAAAATTTTGAGTCTTTGGCCTTGGTGGGGTTATGTTGGCAGTTTTCCTTTAAACTTTGAAATTGACGTCCTCCAGGCAATGTGGGTCGTCTTATGCGGGATTCCCTTTCATCTTGCCATTCTGAATGGCCTACTCATGACGTCTTCCCACCCTATGAGACCTGCAGCCACCTTTTCTTTTTTCACCGCCGACCTACTAGACAACCAACCCTCAAAGTTCATTTGTGTAGCGAACTCTACTGCTTTCAGTGCCACCCCTCTCGAAGGATGTGTCCACCAACTTCAGTCGTCACCGTACCTACATTAATGGCAGATATTAAATGCAAAAAATCTATAAATAGACATTTTGAAATCTCATATTCATTATCAAAAATTTTAGAAAGTTTGTCAGAGTCACCCGCCACTGCCGCCTTTGCACTCACAAAGCTTCTTTGCCAATTCAAGGTTTTTATTCACTGTCTCTTCATTGATTTCATCAATTTTTCTAGGTTGGTCTTCCACCACAAGTCATATATTGGAGTTATCTTTAATTTTGGTAAAACTTGTTAAAATCTGAAGAAAAAAACTTAGGGATTCGCTAGACGAAACCCCAATGAACAAAACTCACAAGTTAGAATTTTGATATCCTTTAAAAATTTCCCACGGGCTATGTGCAGAACTTGAGGTCATCACGAATGTTCTTGAACCAGGGTGTTCATGCCCTGCAAACCCGCAAAGCTCCCACTGTCGTCACCTTTTCCTTAAGTGACAAACTTCAAAATCGGCCTACACCTTCATTGGGCCCACCCTTGCGGGAAGACATCCACTAATCGGTCATCCATCCTAGACTTAGCCCATACTTCATGAACCCAAAAGAAATTTCCTTCGATATTCTCTGGTCCGCAAGTGCATGCCTCTACCTGCAGAATGCTTTTTGAGCCTTGTCATTCTAAAATGACTATCTGATACCGTCCTTCCGCCAAGTAGGCCCTAGCCCAGTAGTCTCTGATCAAATTCAACCGCACTAGAATGTCTAAGTCTGGGCGCGTTGCGGACTTCTCCTTGTTGACTTCCATCATTGGGCCATTGCCTTGGGTTTTCCGTTTCGAATGGATTTGGTAACCTGTCCTTCCATCTGGCAGACTCCGCCTTCATGATCATCATTCAAACCCAAAAAAAGGGGTAGCTTATTTGACGCAGATTATCCTTTGTGGGTTTCCACTACCCTTTCACCATCGCATTATTGACTACTCAAAATAGTGAAACCTGGAAGACCTTCCAACTGGTGGGTCTTGATCTCACTGTTGTCGTCTAATCTCCCTGCCCTAAATTTGACTAAGTGTTGGACTTCTAGCGGGTCCCCCATATTGCGGACCTCCTTCTATAGGCTGTCATGGCAGGTTTGTCATTCCAAATGGCCTCTGACATCCATCTTTCCACCTTGCGGAGCTTGCACTGGCTTCCTCTAAATGAGCCAAAAAAGGAACATACCTAGGTGAAAAAGACTTCATGGGCTACCCCATGTAGGTAGTCATTTGTAGAAGGTCGCCCTATCATCGTCAGCTCAAAATGACCAAAGATTATTGTCAGCTCGCTTCGCGGGACCCAACCCCACTTTCTCCCTTTGGTTGTCGCCAACAAACCGGTAATGCATGTGCCTCCTGCAGACCCGATATTGTGGGCCTCCCTTGGCGGACTTCCTTCCCACCTTTTCCATTTCGAACGGCTAAGTTCCAATGATTTCCTGTACCTTTTGGCTCACACTCATCCAAACTGTTGAGCTTCAACAATGAAACGACATCGTCCCTCAAGGCTATGGATCCTACATTTTGGAATTCCATTTTTGGGGTGCCACCTTGCCAAGGTCATTTTCAAATGGTAGAGATTGAAATGGCCAAGCTACTCCTTGATCCTGCATGCCTTGAGTCTACACACTTAAATGATGAACTTAACACCTCCAGAACTTTGCAATGGATTTGACCCACGTACCTAAATGACCTAACCTTCTAGATGGACCCCACTTCATGGCCAAATCCTGATGCAGGTATAACCATGCGGGACATCGTGCCCTGTCCGCCATCCATCCACAACCACCTTCACAATGGCTGCCAGCCTAGGGAAGTCTATGCCCCTGGACCCGCATTTCCATAACTTCCTCAAATGAATGGCTAACAATGATCCACAAGAAATGTTAGATTCCTTTAATAGTGAATTACTTGATCTAAAGTCATTTTTTAGGATTTTGCTAACATTTCTCTTGTTTTACACTTGAATGTGCTTACTGCTCCTTTGCTTGCAAGATATATGGAACTAGTTGCAGGACCTTCAGAGGTGGCCATAGAGAAGGAAAAGGGAAAGAAAGTTGCGAAGGCACCTAGGGGTAAAGAAGATAAGGATCAAATGAAGTACAAGTTCCAAGGGGAAACCCTCAATTCAAAGGTCACTAAAGATTGGAAATAGATTTCAAATACCAACTTGTGCCATATCAACATCGATGAATTCAAGCAGAGGGTCATTATCAACTCTACCACAGAGAATGCCAAAAGAATCAAAAGAAGTGGGTTGGCCAAAGCTACCAGTTTCCCACCTATCCTCATTGCTCCCGAACTTGTAATGGCCTATAGAGAGGCATATTAGGAGAGTACAAAAATAATAGTGGACAGAGATGGAAACATATTGGTTGATTTCTCTGCCAAGTCCATCAGGCAGAATTTTCATATACCCACCTTCGACGATATGGAAGAGGCCTCCAAAGAATATTCCAAGACCACATGGGATGCTAACCCCCTCAAGTGTAAGAAGCTTATCAATCAATATTGGCTAAAGAAGAGGGGCAGTGCAAATAAGGTGCCCTAGGAGCTCTTTAGGAGTGATTTTCATGAATATTACCATGACTTGGTAACCTTATTAAGTAGGGTCATGGGTCTTCCAACGACAATCCTCTTCCAGGAGTGGATGTTGTAATTTATAGAGAAAATCATCGAGGGAAAGACCCAATTCCATTGGGCAGGAATGATCAACAACTTCCTACACAAGCAATTTGTGGCAGTAAAGAAATTTTTTTAATTTTACATGACATCATACCTAGTCTATCTGCTTGTTGACCATGTCTAATGTAGAGGTTTCTTTGCAACTCCTAGCCAAACTATGAGAAGGGAATTGAAGGTATACGACAAATATCTACAACTCCAGTATAGAAACTTTAAGAAGGACTATTGCAGAGTTAATGATGCTTTCATCGGGCACATCATCAGGTTACTTGGAGGTGACTTTGAAAGGAGGGTTACCCACAGTGCCAATTCCTTCATCCACCATTTCGGATTTTTGTTTATTCAATTTCCCAAGTTTACCTACATTCGAGCCGAGGGCTTCTCAAAGAAGCCATATAAGCTTCCCCAGTACCCAAATGACTGGTTGATATTACTTGAACTCTCCCGACAACTGCAATGTGCAAACAACCTTGTGAGTGACAAGAATAGAGAAGGTGTCCCTTATCCCCTTACATTTTTTCAAGCTATGTATGCACTTCCCACATCCCAGTGTGCAGAGTATTTTGAGGAGTTGAATGAATATAACCTAGAGTTGCACACTTCTAGGCCACAGATGGATCCGTATGGCAAGCTAAAGAAGGAAGCCGAGATAGAGTATTCACATTTGCATAATGTTGAGGAATTTTGGGCCAATTGTAGAGATGATAAGGAAGTGCGTATGAGGCACTACATGCATATTATGATGTATTTTTTCAAAATGGTCAAGTTTTTTCCAGTGCCAGACTAGATTGTTGAAGATGAAAAAATAGTGATTGATCCTAGGTATGATGCTATTGCCAATCTACGACTGCCATTGATTGATTGGAATGAGGAAGAGGTCAATGACCTGGACATTCAGATGAATCCCATAGAGGCAAGAAAAAAGCAATGGATTAGTGGGAAAATTACTCAATTAAATTTGCAAGGGGATGCTTTAACATATGGCGAGCTCGAGGATGAACCTGAGAGCAAGACTGATAGTGGCACTACCACTACTACCTTGACCAGAGAGACTTCAATGTCTCCTCCCACAACATGGTCCAAGAAGAGAAAAGAAATAGCTGAGTGTCAGCCTAAGCACAGAGTATACTCAAGGAAAGCATCGAAAGGTGAACTTTTGCAAGAAACCAAAGAAGTCGGGTAGTTTCACATAAATGCCCACTATATAGGAGGACCTGCTCTGCAAAGGAGAGGAAGAAGAGACCAAGTAGCCAAAGGACCCACCTACTAACTCTGCTCTCACAGTAATCACTGATGTTGCTGCCACTATCATTGCTCCTCCACCTACTTTCAAGCAATGGTTATTTCTTCTTCGCCCATGGTGGACGTCTCAGTTCACTTTGCCTCCACTTCACCTGCAACGCAAGTTATGGTCATAGATTCCTCGTCTACTACCACTTCTCCACTCTTGTCCTCCTCCATGTCTCTATCATCAGCCCTCCCACTAGCCACTAAAACAACAACAATTCCTATTCTCTCGCTCCCAGAATATTTTGCTCGACATATACAAAAGATACCAACATAGTTGTTTGGGGTGCTAATGAACCCTGCAGTGCAAGTTTCCTTAGTGCAAGTTGTTTCTAACCTCCCTGCTCCTCCTCCCCTGACTAAACCACCTACAATGGAGGAAACAATGCATATATCTCAAGATTTAGAAAGGTAAGAATGGGAAGCAATAAAATAGATAGAGGAATAAGGAGATTACTATCATGAGCACCCTAAATATCAACATCTGGTAATTGATAAAGTGGTGCATGAGGATAAAGAGTAGGAAACACAATCCTTTGAGGGATATTTCAAGGAACTAAGCACCAAGTATATTGTGGAAACCTTCAACCCAGAGCTCGAGGAGGAGTTGGCCCAACAACTCAAGGAAGTTGGAGAAGAAGTTGAAGAGTAGCCCTTTGAAGAAAAGTAAGAGACAAATGATGAAATGGAGGTAAACACTGAACCTCCAACTAGGGAATAGGGTAGAAGCTCCGAACATGATGAAGAAATTCCTACTTAAGGAGGGAAAGAAGAAAAAGAAAGAGAAGAGGAAGAAGAAGACAAGCCTGAAGAAGAGACTGAAGCAAGAAAGAGCCTAGAAGTAGAGCATCGTGAAGAACATGGGCATGAACAAGAGGAAGAAGAAAAAAACTTTGAAGGGGAAGACAACCCCAAAGAGCATATAGCCACTGAATCCCTAGGTAAAGAAACATTATTCATTCAGGATTTTGATGAAGAAGAAGAAGAAAAGACAAAACATAAAATGTTGGGTAGCAAAGAAATGGAAATTCAACGTACCTGAGAAGAAGAAGTGATTATGAATCATCGAAAGGGGATTCCTGAGGCTTGAATGGACTGAAAATCAATTAGAGAAGAAAACCCCAACCCTAATGGATCCAAAGGCAAGACTTGAATCCATCTTGGCTCAAGCACAAATAAGCACGAAGAAGGAGAAGAAGTCAAGGGTGAGATCTCATCTGACAATGGATGCATCAGGATCCAGGATGGTACAGATAGCTACTCTGGTGATGGGGGAAGAGGAGGTTAGCTATAATATTTCTACCATTAATTTGGGAACAACCACAAGAGAACAAAAAATTGACCATCTTCAAGGATTCGTCACCAGCATTGTGCACCAAATGCATAAGGACAAGACCTCTAAAGAGGAACTAAAGGCACAAGTGGTGGACTTAACAACCTATATTCAACAATGGTCTTCCACTAAGGATCTTCCCACCATGTCATCAACACCACCACAGTTGTTGTCCAAGGACCACATCGACAAGCTGGAAAGGAGAGAATTGGACAAAGGCCACAGAAGATTGGTTCTAGCAAGTCCTCTACAATGGAAATATGGTCATTAGCCGCACTGTTAGGATAGAAAACAAGTTCTTGGAGGTGCTAAAACAACTCAAGGGCACAAGAAAATTCTTTATTGACTTCCTAGAGCTGTATAGGACTACATATCCTAAAATTGAGGCAATCCTCAAGATTCCCGAAAGAACATGGGAAAAGGAGCTTGGATTGGTAAAGGATGATCACTGGCTCATTGAGACATGGAAGCTAGGCCTTGATCTCAGGAAAGAAATATTGGAACGGGTGCTCCATGAAGTGGAGCTTGATATTGATTGGGTCAAAGAAATTAGGATAGCTTGTGAGGAGTATCTAAAGCTAATGACAGATTTCAATATTCCTATCATTGATTTGGACCTGGAGAAGATAAGGATGCTCTTCCATAAGATGGAGAACGAAACCACAAATGCACTTACATTGGATTTTATGGGTTTTTCTGCTCAAGCCTTCACTCAATCCGAGCAAGTGATGAAGAATACTTCCAAATATGACAGGGATTGGGATGTAATCATTGGATTATCTAGAAAATTGAACTTTTAGGTGCTTCAATTAGATATAATGGAGTGGAATAAACTTTAGGCATTGATCAGAAAATTTGTGGAATATGCTACTGTGAAGAAATAAGAAGGGAATCTAGTGATTGATGACGAATTCCTCACAAAGTAGTTGTGGAAAGGAAATTATATAAAAGAAAAAAGAGCTACAGTGTTTCCCATAAGAAGACAAAATAAGCTAAAAGGAAAAATGTAATTTTAAATTGTAAAATATTTGGGGGTAGGTGAAACCCTAATTTTTAGTGAATATTGGGCACACAATGAGATTGAATCTTGGCCATTCATTTTTATTTTTGGACACTATAAATAGGGGTTCTCCTCTCATTTTCAAAGAGAGAGTTGAGTTGTTGTAAAGGCATGCTACTGGAATTTTAATAGAAGTTCATTGATTTTGGTGGATTCTTGAGTTCCAACTTCATGTTTCATGATTCTTCTCTTCTTAGTTAGTAAATTTGAGTAGATTAACTTTGTTGTTCTATTTTTTAGCATGTTGTTAGTAGATTAGATAGTGTTTTTGATTGGTGGTGAATGATTCTATTGTGTTGATGCCCTTCCTTATTCAGGCTTTTTGTTCTTTATTGATGATAAACTGCAGTGTAAAGATAGTCTGAACATTGTTTGAATGTTGCACTTAAATTCTATCTTTTGTTCGTGTTTTATGGTGAATGAATGATTGAAATCTGCAGACCTTACAAGATTGCACTAGTGTCATGAGACTGTGAATTGATTTGGTTAAGCGGGACTTAGTTTTAGGAAGGCTTTCCACTGTAGCATCCTCCATTGGCATTGTTCATCAATAGTTTCAAGTCTAGGAACTTACTCCCTTCCCCACCCTTTCGATTTTTCTTTTAAATAGGCACTTTAGATAAAGTTCATTGCACATTTTAAAGCCAAATATGAAGATTAGAGTGGAGTTTGAGACTATTGTCCTGAACTTTCAAGACTTGAGTAACACTTCAAAAAAATTCATAAACTCCATTCGAAGAGCTAATTCCCTCTAGTTTAACCCATGTAAGGCTGCCCTATGATTACCTACAAGATCACACTAAACCAATTGATATATTCCAAGCATGTCATGACCCGACAATAGAGAGACCTTAGGGTGATTTTCAACAACTTGTTGTTGGAGATTTCCTTTCAAGAGAGGTAGTGCGCTTATGCATTGTCTGTGTTGAGAAGGTGAAAAAACACCCATCAACAGAACTAGTGCTAGAAGGAGGACCCTTTTGGAGTTAATATGGATCGAATTGGATCATTTTCCCTTGAGAGGTTCCATAGATTTCTAAGATCTATGTCCAACAAAGGGGAATTTTAGGAGTTGTAGCCCCCTACAAGGGCTAGAAGGACTTGAAGATCAAACTCAACCTCATCATCCTCATCCACTTCATCTGATCCACCTCCTTCCTTCATCCATTCACCCCACACTCATCCTCCCTCTTCCACCTCCACCTCTTCCACTCAACCATCTCAAAATGCTTTCCAACTCTTTGCTTCCCAAAGCCAGGGCACTGCCCCTACTTCCACCTTCCAATTCCAAGGTGCAGTCCAATCTGTTGCTGCCCCTATGTAGCCTCAAGTTCCTATTCAATAGAAAGTACCACCTCTGCATCCCCTCATGGCCTAGTTGGGGAATAATCCTTCTCCATTGCTATTCAAAGCTTACCATGACATGCCCAAGAATCCAAAGAGATTTTGCACAAATTTCAACCCTCGAGACCCACAAAGGACAGTTGAAGAACATATTAAGATATTACAAACAACATTAAAAGATATTCAGATCGATCATGAGGACATGGCATGCAAACTTTTCCTTTATTATTTGGGAGAAGAATCCTTCTACTGGTACATGAACTTGCCAACAGGGTCAATTACTACTTGGGATCTCTTGAAGAATGCATTCCTAAGAAAATACAAGATTTTGATCATCCCCTTAGAATTGTATCAACAATTCATGGAAATTCGTAGGGAGGTTAATGAACCAATCGGTTCTTTCAATGATCAGTTTCACTGAGCATACATGAGGTTACAAGCTCCATATGCACTCAACGATGTCACTATCTTGCCTATCTATTATGCTTCCTTAGACAACCTTATTGTAGCATTGGTGAAAAGAATGAGCCAACCTCCAGCCAGATTGGTAGATACCTATGCTAAGGCAGTTATAGCTAGCACTGACTTGGGACAAAACATCTCTAGTTTGCTACCTTCCTTCAGGAAGGTCACTCATCCTATGTAGATTCAAGGGCTCACTCAAGCTCTACAACATCAGACGCCTCTCATGAATCCAATTCCGCAGCTGCCCAAAGTTCCTCACCTAGGGAATCCCATGAATCAAGCACCTCACGTACATCATTACTTGCAACCACAGCCACAACAGACCTACCCACAATAGCCTCTAATGCCACTATATCTACAAGGGCCTAAATTCCTGCCCATTTAGGAGAACCAACTGGTAGCACAACCCGTCTTTCTCCAAAACCAAACACCATAACCAAGCAATGTTGAGAAAGAACGGTTAGATGAGATAACAGAGATGATAAAAAAAATTCCATATAAATGACTCATCTCAGGAACCAAAATAATCAGCCTCAAGCCTCTCAATGCAGCATTCAGGCCAATCTCAATCAAGACAACAGGGATAATCGCAAGGCGGGAACCTTGTTCAGGAAGAACTATGAATGTGGGTAGAGCTCCAATCAAAATTTCAAAGGGAGACCTTCCCAAAGGCAGAATAGGACGTGGAATACAATACTAAACAATGGAGGTGTTCCCACTCCTCTTGATCAACCTGCTAGTATGAAGAAGACAACTAGTGGAGTGTATCTCGTCAAGGTTGGTGTCAAATCCATAAAATGAATAGACACTCTAAGTTGGATTGCCCTGAGTTCCTCATAGCTATGAAGATCTTTCAAGTTGAGGTCTAGAACACCATTGATAGTTTGGGCTATAGAGACATAGTCCCATTTGAACCATACAACTCTTTTGTGCTCATGGTCAATCAAGCTCCATTTCCATGAAGCGAAAGCAACGAACCTGAGAATGAGGTTGCCTCCCTGAAGAAAAAAGAAGTAAAAGAGGTAAGCAATGAAGAAACTCTATTTCATCTCTTTTATTTTGTAGATAATGGTCCAGTAGATGAAGTTCAAATGTTCCATCAAAGAGCCTCTCCATACAACTTAAGGAATAGGCAAGTAGGAGGACCTTTCACTACTTCCACTCCGCTTAATAACTTCAACACCCCACCTAATCCCAGTGCTAGCAACAACCTAGGATATCCCTATGTGCCTACACAATACTTGAAGAAAAAAAAAATAGCCAAACCAGGCTCAAAACCAATAAGCTAGTTCTTCCATAGGTAGATCCTTCGAGGCTGAAATTGAGGAAATGGGTGAGTACATTGCTAAGGAATTCAAGAAGGTCAAAATCAGCTTGTCTGCTTTTAAGTTACTTAAGGTTCCTATAGCTAGGCACACCTTCATTAGGGTGATTAATGGGACCCCCTCCTCTAAGGAAACACAAGAAACACCAACCAAGAAAGTCTCTTTTTAAGAGCCCCTGTGTGAACCTATAATTCAAGAGATCATAGGTAAAAAGAAAGATGTCCCTACAAATCAACAAACTGGAAAACAAGCCACTAAAGAGAAAAGTCTGGGGAAATCCAAAGAAAAGAATAATGAAAAGGACAAAGGCCAAGTAGCCCAGGCTAACACAACTCTGGGGATTTTTTAGGGAAGGTTTGAAATGCCTCCCTTCCTTACCACTATTAGGATATTCAAGAAGAACTTGCATAATTGTTTGATTGACTCAGGGGCATTGGACAATGTCATGCTTTTGGCTATATGGTAGGCTCTTGGGATTGTCCCCACACCTTCTAGAAGAAAGTAACTCATCGTGACAAAACTAAGGTGAACATCATTGGAGAAATCAACCATATTCCCATGTAGATTGCTACAGATCCAAGGGTGCAACAGGTTATTGGCATCCAAGTTGTGGATATTCCTAACACATGGAATAATTTTTGGATGAGACTTCACCTGAGCATTGAATGGGTATGTCGCAACTTATTCCTCTTGCATGTGGTTGCCATGGAAGGGGCTTCCAAACTAGATCTGCATAGATCGGGAGCCACATATGAAGTTCATGATTACATAATACAACAACACCAATGAAGCATTGTTTGTTGAACCTGAGCTGGGAAATTATTCTCCCATAGCATATCAGGAAGAATCAGATCCTCAAGAAGAAGAGATGACTGAAGAAGTCTTCTTTCTACTATGTAGCCCTCTAACCAACTTAGCTTATGCACCTCAGAGCACAAAGATGTTGGTAGAATTAGATGATGATGAATGCTACGATGATGAGAATTTGGGACTACTAGATGGATTCCAAGACTTCATGAAGAAGTGCACACAAGATTAGCTTCGCCTAGGGGCAAGAATGGATTTTCTAGAACTCTTGCTACCTAGTTGGTGCAGAGTGCATAATGACACCCACTCATAATTCGAGTGCTGCTTGTGTCAGACATTAGTAGAACATGTCAAAGGATAAACCACTTCTCAAAATAACATACCAACAGGGTTGCTTTCCTTCAATCATGTTGAGCCAATACCTACTCTAGAAATTGCAGATGTAAGCATGTAGCCAAGGAAGAATGAATGGATGATTGGCCCCAAAGTCAAATAACCTTCCAAGTTTTGGATGCTATATTTTGATGGATCCAATTCCAAGGAAGGAGTGGGAGATAAATTTGAACTCATCAGCCCTACAGGTAGTACCTACTTTTCTACCCATAGGCTTCAATTCTATTGCACCAATAATGTAGTAGAGTATGAAGTGCTTGTTCATGGCCTCCTAACAGCCCTAAGAAATAAATTTAAAATGTTGCAAGTCTTTGGTGATTTAGAATTGGTAGTAAAGAAAGTCAAAAAATTATACTCCTACCATGACCGTAGACTAGCAAATTATAGGCACAGGGTTTAGGATTTGTTAGAGAGCCTAGATGCATTCGATATTCAATTGATCCCTTGATCACAAAATTATATTGTTGATGCCTTGTCTCAAGCTACCAACACCCTTCAACAATTATCATTGTCAAGTCTCAAAAGATTCACTGTCGAGTTGACTTCTACTTTGTTGGTACTAGACAATGTCACCCACTTCTAGGTATTCAATGATGACAAACACATCTTGGAATTTATCATCAATTCTGATTTGTTTGCTACTCAAATAATTGATGAAACCAAGCTTAAGGAAGCCAAATTGGATATAGAAGGAGTTATCAACCTCAAAAAAAATACTATCCCTAGAGGTATGGTTCAACTTGAAAAAATATTTGACTTAGATTAGATCTAAGACCAAGATCAACACGAGAAGAAGGATTCAATCAACAACCAGTGTGACACCCACAATTGAGGACGTTAAAAATGTATTTATTGGTAAGGTTTGCACGTCAGGAGAAATAAAAGGAATCATTGATGTTTTGCAAAAATATCATGATGTGGTACCATGGAGTTATGAGGATTTGAGGACATACGACACCTCAATTATCACCCATACTATTCCTCTCAAGTTGGATGTGCGACCATTCCAACAATGACAACGACCCATTAATGCCTTGTTGGAGCCCATCATCTACAAGGAAGTGTAGAAGCTACTGTTAGCTAGAATCATCTTCCCTATCAGGCACTCTACATGGGTGGCTAATTTGGTCCCGGTTAGGAAAAGAATAGAGAAATTAGACTTTGTGTGGATATTCACAATCTGAATAGAGGATCGGAGAAGGAAAACTATCAGATGCCTTAATTAGATGAGGTACTACATATTTTCAATGGTTCACAAATGATGTCTTTCTTGGATGGGTACTCCAAGTACAACCAAGTGATGGTGCAGTACGAGGACAGGCACAAGACAACGTCCAACACCAAGTGGGGAACAATTGCATACAAGACAATGCCAAGACTCATCAATGTCGACACCACCTTCCAATGTGAAATGGACATAGCATTTAAGGATATGATTAGGAAGTGCATCATCATCTACATGGATGATATCATAGTCTTCTAAAAAAAGTGAGGTGATCATGTTTCTAATCTATGCAAAGTTTTTTAAAGATGCCAAGAATTCAAGATTTCGCTTAATTCAAAGAAGTGCATCTTCAGAGTCATAGAAGGAAACCTACTCAAGCATGTTATTTCAGAGCATGGAATCTCCATAGAACCTGAGCACATCTAGTCCCTTTTGAAGATTCAGCTTCCAGGCAGCAAGAAAGAGATGAAATATTTCTTTAAAAGATAAACTTCGTCAAAAAATTCATTATAGGCTTTGCTGAAATCATTAAGCCACTCAACACCATTTTGAAGCAAGATGATAAAATTGATTGGACTCCAAAGGAAAAGTAGGCCTTTAAGGAAATCAAGAAATACATTGCTGACACACCTATATTAGTCAGTCCATATTATTTGAAGACCTTTTATATTTACTCATTTGCTTCAGACCATTCATGTGCCATCATTTTGACTTTGAAAGATAACGAAGGAAACGAGCACCCAATTACTTTCATGAGTGATCCCTTAAAGAATGTTCATTTGAGATACCATAGTGTGGAAAAATAGGCATATGATCTCGTCAGGGGAGTCAAGAAATTCATACACTACATCTTACAAAACAGGGTGCTTGCCATTGTACCAGACCCAAAAGTCAAAACATTGCTAATGCAAAATGAGTTAGGAGAATGGAGAGCAAAGTGGGTCACCCTATTGCAAGAATATAACATGTATATTCAGCCAATGAAGTTGGTGAGAGGACAAGCCCTCACCCAAACAATAGCTAAAATAGCAGCTAAAGCAGGACTTGACCTTATAGTTTAGCAATACCAGCTTGAAGATGTTTCTCCATAAGAGTGGTATAATGATATTGTCTACTACTTGCTACACAAAAAGTTCCTATCTCATCTAGAGGTAGTTTGAAGGTGTGCAATCACACTAAAAAGTAGCAGCTATGTGCTATAAGGATCTATACTTTACAAGAGAAATCATGAAGGGGTCTACCTCCGATGCCTTGGAGAAGAAGTAGCGCTAGTGCAGAAAGAATTCCATGAAAAATTTGGCACTGGTCATGGATTTGGTCATTCTACTACTCATCAAATCCTGTGAGTAGGATATTACTAGCCAACTGTCTTCAAGGATGCACATAATCATGTCCGTATGTGTCATGTCTACCAAACTGCCACAACTAGAGAAAGAAACATTGTTGTCCCGCTGCAACTAGTCCTGGAGGTAAGTTCATTCACGTAATGGGGTCTCAACTTCATCGGTCTAGTAAGCCCACCATCATCTACGGGTCACAAGTACATTCTAATCGCCTCTGATTATTGTACTAGATGGACAAAAGCTATTGCAAGTAGGCAATGTACTATAGAGGTAGTTATTAATTTCCTTGAAAGTTTCATTTTAAATCATTTCAGCTGTTTGTATGTGTTAGTTTGCAATAATGGCCCTACCTTTGCCTCACTTAAATTCACTAGTTGGAACTTTGATTACGGTATTCACCTTAAATTCTCATCCAACTACTATCCCCAGGGCAACAGCCTAGCTGAATCCATAAACAAAAACTGGATCATTGTCATCAAAAAGTTGCTCGATAGGAATCCCAAAGACTGGCACACCCAACTCTATTTTTCCCTTTGGGTAGATCGTATCCTCACAAGGCTACCTTGGGTGATTCCCCATTCCACCTCATCTATGGCCTAAAGCTTGTATTCCTAGTTCACCTCCAAATCCCAACCCTCTAATTCATCAACACTTTCTATGAAGAAGGGGATCAACAAGAAGCCCGCTTAGTTGATTCGCTCTACTTAGAAGAAGTACATGACCCTGCCATTGAAAATTTCACCAAACACCAGAGTGTGGTGAAAAGATGGTTCAATAGACTAGCCAAAATTAAGGCCTTTAGAATAACTGATCTGGTCCTATGTTGGGACAAGGCCCATGAGAGGAAAGGGGGACATGAAAATTTCAACAAGCTCTGGCTTGGCCCCTTTCAAGTTGCTAAAATCCTCAGTGATAATTCTTTCCACCTCAAGACATTAACTGGTGAATATGTCTCGTTTCCCATCAACGGGAAGCACCTTAAGCATTATTTCCAAGCTTGAGCTCTCCCGAGCTATTCCTATAAATACATGTATATAGGTTAGTTTAGGATGCTTTTAGTTTCCTTGCTTTGTTTTTTTGCTACTTCGCATTGCTTTTGTTTTGCTAGTTTCCTAGCCATTTTGCTTCTCTAAGAGTTTTTTCTTTGTCTTTGATGCGATGGCCGAGCTTAACATAACAAACAACTGACTCTACTACATGATTTTAGTGTTCTTTGGAAAAATATTCATTCCCAACTATTAGTCTTTGATTGCTACTATGGAATGGTTTCCTTGAACTTTGACTTGACCTAGAATGGGACCCTTAGTTGAATCTTACAACATTTCATCTCAGATCCTACACAATATAAATGTTAACTGTTTCTAAAGAGTCGTGCAGTGGTTGTTGCGATGACCCAACAAGCAAAAAACATAAGTCTACTTCAGTGACCACTATGGTTCCAAGCCCACTATAAGCTTCAATTCTTACACGATTGAGTGAAAGAAATAGTATCAAAATGATATCAAAAGGAAAGAAAAGAAAGAAATTTTAAAATCAAGCAACCATGTGGGTGTGTAGACAACTCTACCAGGGGCATGGATTCCTGACTAGTAGTAGAGCAATGTTCGTGGGGTCACAACGACAATTCCATCGGGGCTATGGATGCCTGATTGCCAGCGGAGCAATGTCTAGGTTACTTTTGGAGTTAGACGATTCATAGCTTGTTTGGTCTGATTAACTACCATTAGTTATAGTCTCTAAATAGAAGAAATGAATCCACTACTTACACACACTTCTAAGACACTTTTTTGATTTGATTCAGCCAAGGATCTCGTTCTCCTTGGAGTCTCACAGTTCAATTTTGGAAACCAGCCCTTGGTCTATGAAATCAAAGATTTTGGGTTCTAAATGAGCATTTATCCTTAGAACGCTCAGGAGCGTTCCCCAATAGAGTCACCATTTGCTTTTCCTATAGCACACATGCTCCGTTTAGAGTGGGGGCCCTCTCTTTTCACTTTGTTAGGTCACCTCTGTTGCTACCTCATTTGGTGTGCCCCTATTTCTGAGTCCTAAGTCATCAAGGAGACTCAAAAGAATCATCTTGAGTTGATTAAGTTTTTCCACCCTCAATATTTTTGAGTCTTTGGCCTTGGCGGGATTCTGTTGGTAGTTTGTCTTCAAACTTTGAAATTGATGTCCTTTGGGAAATGTGGGTCTACCCCTACAGGCCACCCTATGCGAGATTCCCTAGCATCTTTGTCATTCTGAACGGCCTACTCATGACATATTCTCGCCTTGTGGGACCCACAACCATGGTTGCTCTTTTCACAGCCAACTTGCCAAATGACCAACCCTTGATGTCTATTTGTGTAGCAAACTCCGTTGCTTCTAGCGCCACCCCTCTCGAACGATGTGTCCACCAACTTCAGTTGTCTTTGTACCTATATTAATGGCATACATTAAATGCACAAATATCTATAAATAGGCATTTTGAAATGTCATTTTCACCATCAAGAATTTTAGAAAGTCTATGAGAGTCACCTGCCACCGCCGCCTTCATGCCTGCAAAGCTCCTTTGTTGATTCAAGGTCTTTATTAACTTTCTCTTCATTGATTTCATCAGGTTTTCCAGGTTGGTCTTCCACCATGAGTCATATTTTGGAATTTTCTTTAATTTTCGTAAAACTTGTTAAAATATGAAGGAAACTTAGGGATTCGCTAGATGAAACCCTGACGAACAAAACCCACAAGTTCAAATTTTGATATCCTTTGAAAATCGCCCATGGGCCATGTGCAAAACTTGATGTCACCACAACTATTCTTGAACTAGGGCATTCATGCCCTATGGACCCACAAAGCACACGCTGTTGTCACCTTTTCCTTAACTGCCAAACTTCAAAATCGGCCTACACCTTCATTAGGCCTGCCCTTGTGGGAAGATGCCCCCTAATCGGTTATCCATCTTGGACTTAGCCCATACTTCATGAACTCAAAATAAATATCCTTCAAGCTTCTCGAGTCCGCAAGCATAGACCTCCACCTATAGAATGCTCTTTGAGCCCTGTCGTTCCGAAACAGCTATCTAATACTATCCTTCTGCCAGGCAGGCCCTACCTTGGTGGTCTCCGATCAAATTTAATCACACTAGAATGTCTAAGTCTGGGCCCATTGTGAACTTCTCCTTGCGGAATTCCATCAGCGGGCTGCCACCTTGGGTTTTCCATTTTGAACAGATTTTGTAACCCGTCCTTCTATCTGGCGAACCCCACCTTCACAACCGCCATCCGAGCCCAAAATAAGGGGAAACTTATTTGACGCAAACTATGCTTTATGGGTTTCCACAACCCTTTTGGCACCGCATTATTGACTACTTAAAATGGAGAAACCTGAAAGACCTTCCAACTGGTGGGTCCCAATCCCACTATTGCTATCTAATCTCCCCATGCTAAAATTGACTAAGTATTGGCCTTCTAGTAGGTCCCCCTATTGCGGACCTCCCTCTACAGGCCATCGTGGCGGGTTTTCCATTCCAAATGGCCTTGGACATCCATCTTTCCGCCTTGTGGGGCCCACACTAGCTTCCTCTGACTGAGCCCAAAAATAAACATACCTAAGTGAAAAAGACTTCACAGGCTGCCCCATGCGGGTAACCATTTGCAGACAGTCGCGCGACTATCATCGCTGACTCAAAACAACCAAAGACTACCATCGGCCCGCTTCGTGGGACCCGACCCCATTGTCTCTCTTTGGTTGTCCACCAACAAACCAGTAATGCATGCGCCTCTTGTGGACCCAATATTGTGGGCCTCCCTTTGCAGACTTTCATCTTTCCTTTTCTATTTTGAATAGCCCACTTCCAATGAATTCTCGCACCTTCTATCCCACACTCATCCAAATTGTTGAGCTTCAACAATGAAATGACATCATCCCTCAAGGTTGTGGATCCCACATTTTGGAATACTGCTTTCAGGGCGCCACCTTGCCAAGGCTATTTTCAAATGGCAGAGCCTCAAATGGCCAAGCTACACCCTTCTCCCACATGCCTTGAGTCTGCACGCTTAAACGATGGACTTAAAACCTCTAGAACTTCACAATGGATTTGACCCATGTACCTAAATTACCTAACCTTCTTGATGGACCCCACTTCATGGCCAAATCTTGATGTGGGTAGAACAATGTGGGTCGTCGTGCCCTGTCCGTTGTCCATCCACAATTGCCTTATGAATGACTACCAGCCTAGGGAAGTCTATGCCCCTAGACCCGCATTGCCATAACTTCCTCAAATGAACAGCTAATGATGACCACAATAAATGTTAGGGTCCTTGAACAATGAATTACTTGATCTAATGTCATTTTTTGTGAAATTTTGCTAACATTTCTCTTGTTTTACTCTTGAATGTGCTCATTGCTCCTTTGCTTGTAGGATATATGGAACCAGCTATAGGACCTTTAGAGGTGGTCGTAGAGAAGGAAAAGGGAAAGAAAGTTTCCAAGGCACCCAGGGGTAAAGAAGATAAGGATCAAATGAAGTACAAGTTCCAAGGGGAACCCCTCAATTCAAAGGTCACAACAGACTGGAAAGAGATCTCAGATACCAACTTGGGGCATATCAACATCGACGAATTCAAAAAGAGGGTCATTTTCAACATCAGAAGAATTGGGTTGGCCAAAGTTATCGGTTTCCCACCTGCCCTCATTGCTCCCAAACTTGAAATGGCCTGTAGAGAGGCATATCAAGAGAATACAAAAAGAATAGTGGACAAGATGGAAACATATTGGCTGATTTCTCTGCCAAGTACATCAAGAAGAGACCTAAATTTCTCTAAGCTTTGCATCACATTCCCAAAAGGAACAAATATAATATGTTCACAACATAAAGAAAAATAAATATACAAATACATGAATGTCACGAATTATTCATTTTTTTTGTACCCTTGTAAACACAAGAACAAAAAGGGTCATCCAAAGAAAAATAAAAACATAAATATAAGATAAGAAACACATTATTTGGAGATCACATTACGTGGAAGAAAATGCACAAAGACACGAAAGGGTACTACACATGTGAGTCAATCTAGAGGAAATCGTTTGCATCACAATCTTGTTTATCATAAATTGAAGGCAAAAAATAGGCTAAAGAAACTATAGTAAGTACAATACAATGAGAAGTGTTAGGTTCAACACATAGTATATGACTCACACTAGGAGGATCTTCATTCTTAACTTTTGACTCACTATCAAAATTTATCACAATAGGATACATGTTAGTACTATTAACATTATTATGAGTACTAACATTCATATTTATAACTAGTGAGATTTCTATTCTTTGTTTTGGTTGGGATAAATAAGGTTCACCTTCATATTTCAGTGAGGGTGGTGAAGTGGAGTTAGGAAATAACTAAAATGGATAGGTGGGAGGTATTTCATTAGAATTTGGTTGTATGGATGGATGTTCATTAGGTTAGGGTTTACATGATCTTCAACAAGTTGGTGAGCCATAGCTCTGTCTTCATTTGCATTATTTTGTACTTCAATTTTATCTCGCATGAGCTTCAACTTGTGAAGGAGGAATTGAGGCATTTCAAAATATTGGTCCCTTTTGTTCCCTTGTAGACATAATTGAAGGAATTGTTGAATATTGAGTAAACATAAAATTCATGGGCTTTAAAGTAAAAAAAATATTTTTTGTAGGAGGCACAAATTTAATCCCTAAAGGATTCATCAAATAGTTGTATCATCGTATTTTATAGGATGGAAAAGGGGGAACTATGACATATATTTTGAAATAGAAGGTCAAGGAAGAATACCAGGTTCAAGCCAACATTCATTCGCTACATGTGAAGTAGGAGGAACAACCATCATAGCCATTGGAGACCGAGGGGCCTTAGGAAAAAAATTTGTAAGGGATAATTAGGTTAGAAACTTGGTTTTAAACATTGATATGACACAAATAAATAATATTCATGATTGTAGTAGGTTTGGTTGGTTTAGGCCAAAATTAATCTAATGAAAAGTTTCCACAAGAGGCCAAAGTCTTAAATCCATGATTATAAATAGTATGTATATTTTCTTCAAACAAAAGTTTAAGAAACTTATCAATAATTGATGGGACCACATTCACACAACTTATGCATGGATGACCTAACTTCACATAAAACTAGTCCAACATCAAAATTATGGTAAATTAAACATCCAATTTTTTAGGTCCAACTTTCATTGGGAGAGTTATGGAATCAATCATAGGGTGAATAGAACCATCACGAGCCTTTAATAATGCTTCCAATTGTTTATAATTATCTTTATAATATTCATGCATAGAAAATAATTATTTAGTGATCATGTTAACTACACATATAAGATCAATTAGTACTCTCCTTGTGGGTTTATCATTAATTCTACTAGGAGGACTATCGTGTGCAGTTATAGAAGCTTCAATATGCATGAAAGAAATATCAGGACAAAGATTGGTGTGACCCTTATGAGGTTGTATCTCAATTGTGTTTATAATAATATGGGATAGATAATCTTCCATATTATCATGCTTTTTTGGATAAAATTTATTGAATTATTTGGTAATGTGTTTGTAAATATTTGTAAGTTTTGATTAGGTGGCGAAATTGATTGATTTCCTTTGTCGTTTACACCATCCAACTAGATGAAATTGGAATTGATCTCTAGGTATTGAACTTGGTGCTTAAGACACATAAATATTTTGGTATCATATCTAGGTGTACGATAATATTGAGAAAAGGATTTTGCATTAAATTTTGGTAGAAACAATTTGTTTGTGTCAATTGGTCTACATTGAAGAAGTTGAATCATATTATTTTTTAGGAACTACAACATAATAGCATGGGGAGAATTGAGCAATTGTGGAAACTACCTACCTCTTGGCCTAAATTGATATGGTGTTGTAGATGAAGCAAGAACTTTTTTTTGAATGTTATTAGAATCTTAACAGGTGTTTATCTTCATAATTTTTTAGTTTTCTTCTTAAATGATTGATAGTTATTTTGAGGTACATCTTCAGTTGACCATTAGGATCTAGTGATGATGTACCTTCATATTGGCTAATTGATAACTGATAATCATGAAGGGCCATACATAAATGTGTAAATAAGGGGTACTTCATCAAAAAGATCTTATCTCAAATGTTAGGTTATAAATTCCCAATGAAAACTCTTTGTATATCGGTATTCAGGAGATTATAGGAGATTTGTGAATAAAGAGATTGGTATCATCCTATAAAATCAATCACCTTCTCTTTAAATACTTGTTTACAATGGACTAAATCTATTAATGTAACCTCAAGTCCTATATTTGCTTGAAAATGTTGAAGGAATCCATTAACAAGTTTTGTAAATGACATAATCAAGTTATTATGTAGTGAACAAAACTAATCTAAGGCCATCTCCTTCAATGATCACAAAATGTTTTAGGTAAGAGAATATATTTAAAAAGGAAATCACTACATATAGAAGTAAAATATGGTAAATGATTATTGGGATCTCCTTTGCCACCATACTTTTCAAAGCAAGGTATCTCAATGTTTTGTAGTACGGTTGTCTTTAGGATATAGAATGACAATGGACTATGTGTGAGGTATGTTGGAGGGTTAGCATTGGATTGAGTTTGGTTCATGTTTGATTTTTTTTTTTTGTAATGATGGCATGTTTTACAAAAGTTGGTTTTTCACAAGATTGTTTGGTGACATGTTTTGAGAACGTGTTGAATATAAAAAACTAGTGTTAATAATTGGTGGGTTATTATTTTTCATGTTAATAAAAGGTGAAGAGCATGGATGTATTGTAGGTGAAGGGACAAAACTATAATGATTATCATAAGAAAATTCAAAACTAGAGTTTAGATCATTACTATATTGTATGGTGGCTATGACAACTAGAGGGGTAAACCTAGGAATAGAAGGGCATGGTCGTAGAGAAGGAAACTTGTTTTCTTATTTGATTTTGAGAATTTATAAAGGCTTGAGAATAAATAGTTGTTGTGGGAATGTTTGCATCCACTATATGAGCTAGGCTACACAACACTTATATCCCTTGTGAATCATTTATTAGCTTCCTTCTAGGTCTTTGTCTAATTTTTTAAGTTTATCTTCAAGGACATGGGCAACAACAGCCTCCAAGTCCACATAAATTTTAGGTGACAAATAAGACATAGGAAATGTAGGATTAGGAAAAGAATCAAAGATAGACTAAGTAGATGTAACTCCTTGAGTGAAAGATTTATAAGACTCAAGTTCAACATCAAATTTGATTGCAACATGGGAAGCCATAAGTCTGAAAGTATGTCTCACAAAGGTATTAGATATAGGACACTATATCATGAAGCTTATACATTTATTACAAGATTTAAAATGATTGAGTGCTCATAGAATGAAGAAAAATATATGATAGTGGAAAAAATTGAAATATTTTTTTGAAACAAGACACAAATCTACACAAAATTCATAAAGACAATTGTGATTGAAATTTGGAAAAAAAATAGTTGGAAATGGAGGTAGCGCCCTAGACCAAAGATGTAATTTTTGAAAAAAAATAAAATTTAGAAATGATCTACAATGTTTGAGGATCTAAAGTTGTAGAGGTTTAGGTCTGGCAACAGAAAGATTTCTAGAAATGCACAAAAACCTAATTTCTTAGTGAAAAATAAAATTATGCATGATTTTTTGTTATAGTAATGTAATATGTTCAAAAGACAATTTACAAAATTTAGAATGATGTAATTGACTGAATTTTTCTTCAAAATGTTGAAAAATGACACTTTTTTTTATCTTTTGAAATGTCATACACTATGTAAATATTTACTATTTCAATGCTTTCATTAAGATAAAAATTTAAAAAAAAATGATTTTTTCGGATGCCCCACTGCTGCCCCAGTGGAAGGACTTATGCTGCTACACTGCCCCCTCGAGAGATAGGCGAAAATTTCAATTTTTGGGTCAATCTCGCGATAAAGATTTAAGATCAATTTAGCTTAAAGATGACTAGATAGCTCAGATGTCTGATGTAGATAGATTGATGATTTATAGAAATTCATCAATCATGGGTAGCCTCATGTATATTTTGATATATCACACATATTCGATACTTGGATAGAAATGTTAGTAAAGATAGAAGAATAAGAAGAATAAGAGGAATCAACCCTTGATTCTGAGAAGATTCAGAAGCCAAGTCTATGAGTCATCGATACTTTATTAGATATGGTGATGAGTGATGATGATTTGCTTATCTAGGTATTGGGACACGAATGACATAACTTTCCTTATATTTGATAAAACACATAGACATGATGCATCAAGGTATAGACAACCAGGATGGTGTGGTATCTAGTGTGATGGAATTTGACTCAAAAAATAGATAGGAGTATTCTTGCTCACACTTGACATACAAAAACCTCGCTAGGATGTACTTCAAAAGCTTAAAAAATATTGGACCAAAACATGGAAATGCATAACCTATCAATGAAATAGTCAACAAGTTGTCCAAAACACCTTCCATACACATCTAACAAAGTAAGTATTTGCCAAGGTTATATCACAAGAACATCCAAAAATCACAACAATCAAAATATAATGATCAATTCCCCATTCCTTTCTCTCTAAATCATTTTGATAGACATCATCGAGAGGTTATTAGAATGAGAGCAATAAGATAAATCACAAGAAAAGATCAAGTAAACAAACAAGTCAATGTTATTCATACCTCTAGCCAAAGGGATGTGTTTTGTTTAGGATAAGTATTGAAAGTGATTGCCAAAGATAATGCCCATTGTAGGAAGGATGCATCCTAAGACATGTTAGTGGATGGTGGAAAGTTGATATGTTTTGAAAGGCTGTTGATATAAGGTTCGATTGACATGTTTTCTAAAAACATCAAGAGTTTTTTTTTTTATGTTTAAGGTTTTACTTTTGTTGATTGTTGTACTTGTTTTCTATTTGTTTTGCCAAAGGATGAAGGTGATGATTGATTATCATGGGTTAAGAAAAATGAGATGGATGGATTTTTTCAAATATTTGGATCTTTTTGATGTTTTCAAAATGTTATGAAGCTATTTTTGGATTCTAGGGTTATTTATCATTTTTTTGTGTTTTTGTGTCTCGAGGGCTCATCAATGATGGATTTTCCTACATTTAAGCTCAGAGACGACATAGTTCAGACTGACATAGACTCATTTATTGATGAAGTATGAACATTGTACGATTTGTCAGTTTATTATGATGGACACCTAAAGGACCTATCCTAGGGGCCTTAGGGGTTGATCAAAGATTAGCCTTGCCTACATTATACATGCAAAAGCCTCATAGTTTGACATGGAAAAGTTCTATATTTTTGAATTTTTTTGTTTTCATCCTATTTTTGGATATATTTTTTTTTAGTAAAAGGCTATTAAGCTGACTATTTATATTATATAATAGTAACGGTTACAATATTTTTTAGCAATATCTTGATATGTTGAAAATACAAAATTTCAATTGTTGCATTTGAATATAGCAAACATTTTATCCGCAGTTGATAGACCCTTCCTATTAGATGACAAAATTCTTGCCAAATATGAAATAGTATGAAAATTTCAACTATGCAAAATAAAAAAAATCAATTGACTTTACAAATCTTACCAATAAGTACTTAACAATTTTCTTCATGCCTTCTGTACTAAGACATTATCTTCTTTTCCTTCTTTGCTCAAAATCCGATTCATTGGAGGGGATGTTTTTGAGTTTGCAGTTATGTTCATGTCAGGAAGGATTGGTTGGTGACAATGAATGTGTGGCTAAAAATTTGAAGGCCCTGGTGCTGCATTTGACTATTCAGTGTCAACATCTCTTTGTTTTGGTAGAATAGGATGACTTAGTAAAGCTGCTTGATGGTAGTGATGTGTAAGAAGGAACAAAATTGTATGATATTTGGTCTTGAAGCTCCTTATCATATCCATACCCAATTCACATGATACATGTTCAACTCTCTATATAGATAAATTGAGGACTTAAATTCAAGTGCCAACCTCATACTAGTATAGATGTTCCTAAAGCTCACTCTATGGTGCAAGTAATGTCTAGGAAAGACACCCCCAATGTATGCTTCTCCATGCTAAAATTCATACTTCTGAATACTTCTGAGAATAACATCATTTGCTATCTTCTCAATATCATGATAGTTGGGGTTCAAATACATGATGTTTGAAACAAATATGGATACCAAACTGGATAGAAATATGATTCTCTGTACTAATGGCTGCAAAATTCCATCCCTAATTATATCATTGACACATTTTAAAATAGGGATACAATCTATCTTAAAAACATAAGACAATTGTTCTCTATCTAGCCCTTTGGAAAAAGTCAATTCCGATTGTTGCACTTGGAAAGGTGCCCTGTGATTTCTTGGAAGAAATTCCATTGAAGTAGCTTGCTTGACAGTCGTACACACCCAAAAAACACCAACAATAAAAGCCCAAAACTTATTTTGAAGGAGATCCTTTCAAATTATTTGTTATGGCTTACAACATACAAAGACTAAGGCATGAACTCACATAATACCCATAAGGAAAAAACTAACACATTCAATAGAGATATCTTTCATGAAAATAGCATTAAAATTCTTGCATTAATTCTGAAAACAGCCTTGGAATTGATTTAGGAAAACCCTGAGAACCAATTTCCAATTTGAAATGAAGACAAAATGAAATTTTCATTTTACCTAGTAACTTGTGCCTCCAAATTAAATTGTTACGATGCTTCTGCTATGCTTAAACCCATGAGTGAAAAAGTGCACCAACTTTCCAACTTAACAATGACCACATAACTGTGAGTGCTTCACCTTCCTGAGAGGCATTTTATCACTAAAGAACTTGCAATATGTAAAAACACTTCAAACATGCTCCTCATATAGCTGTGGAATTTACTATACTATTCAATTTCAAAAGTTTGCTATGAAATCCGCTTGTCCTTGACAATGTTCAAACACACTTGAATTTACTTCAATATATGTTTTTTGAAATTCTCTTCTTTTCCTTACATCAATTTCCTACCAAATGTCGACAATTGTTAGAAGAATAAATAATATATCCTTAAGACATAAGATATGTGATATGGATTAAATTGTGATGATGTCGTTGGAATGAGCTCATCTCACACTTGCAATTATAGGTGTTGGCTTTGGTATATCTTCGAACCTAGAAAATATCTCTTCCACACAAGTAATC
Source organism: Sequoia sempervirens (assembly GCA_007258455.2). Classification (NCBI taxonomy): domain Eukaryota; kingdom Viridiplantae; phylum Streptophyta; class Pinopsida; order Cupressales; family Cupressaceae; genus Sequoia; species Sequoia sempervirens. Next base: position 286,318,316 of record VDFB02353493.1, on the reverse strand, counting down.
TTGTACATCCCAAAAATGATAAAGCAAGAATGATTTGACATCCACTAAATGAAATGCTAATGTTAGTTTTTCTTATTTTAGAATTATGCCATCTTGGCATTCACATCACATTTTCTATAGCTTTTGCATTTAAATTTTTTTAGATGACTCGGGACAAGTTCAAACCAATCATGCCTATTCCTACAAAACAATAAAAAATTTAATATAAAAGGATACACCTTACATCATATCACAAATAGTACAGAGTGACCCATTGATGATGCCACACATTTGATTCATTCATGCAGATTTAACCACAACTGACATACTGCAAGTTTCCACACAAATTTGCTTGTGTAATTGGATGGCTATGTTTTCTTAGCTTACATGTGCAAAAAAAATTATCCATGTGTGAAGGGATCTTCTTTTATACAAAATGTAATCTTTGTACCTTTACACCAGACCAATTTATATGCTGCCCACCTTGTCAATATAGCAAGAACCCCTAAAGCTTGTGAATCATCGCTATATGCTAATGCAATCCACCACATTACCTATAATTAGTATTGATGTTAAAACTCTGTGCAATTTCCTAATAAAACTCCCTTTTATGTTGTAAGATAATTCAAAATTTAACTTTCATACTATATAAAACTTGCTTTTCATTAACACCATTTCATTTTATTAGACACCAACTCTTTCCATTTTAATAGTTTCATCCAATTCCTAAGTGATATTTTTCATGTTATTTCCATATTTATGCACATTTTGATTTTGTTCACACCCAATATTTGCAAATTTTTCTGCAAGATGGTTTCCTTCCCTATAAGTATGTTTAATTTGCACAGATTTGAACATAGGCAACAACTTCCATACCTGTTGCATCACATGTTTGATTTTCCAACCAAAAAATTTTATTTCTTTACAAGCATTCACACTAATTAATGAATCACCTTCAATTTCCAGGTCTTTAATTTTCATATAATATGCTAGTTGCAACCCATGAAGTAATGCTTGTGCTTCCACCTTATTATTTGTTCCTCTTGGAAGTTTTATTGACTTAGCTAGGATGTTTTTTGGATTTTTTGGTTTTATGAATGTTTTTGGATTTTTCAATGTTATGGAAGATGTCAAGGATATACACGAATCTGATACAACATAGGTATAAGGACATTCCCCCAGCATGATGTGATAGAGTACCTCGATATAGTCAAGAAAAATTGACCTTAGGAATGTACCAAGTAGTTCTATGATGGAACATGATATCAACATAGAATCAAGATATGATACAGATGCATATAGGTGATGGAAAGAATCATGGGTGGAGGGTGAATGCGATGGGAAGCGATAGAAGGTTATGGAAGGAAATGAAAAACAAGCTAATGAATTAATGGTGGATGGAAAGTCCTTTATTTACACAAGGTGTCTGATTGTCAAGTTTTCACCAAGGTACTTTCCCAAAGTGCCACCGAAGTGGTTTTCACTAGAGGATTTTTTTCTCTATTGTTTTCAATCCTTTTTCTATTTTTTTTGGATTTTAATTATTCTTTGATTTTTTTGTATTTTGGATTTATACCTTCCAAGCTTAAGCATAAATTTTCTTGAGATGGGAGATATTGATGGGCTCTTGTAGTGGCTCACCTTCTAGTGTGGATAACTAATATGCTCCTAACTTGTAGCTTGTCATGATGATGAAGGATCCCAACAAATTGGGTTCAAACTTTCCCTTACTATCTGGATTTGGCACATTTTCCTGATTTTCCTTCAATACGAGCTCTCTGACTTGGAAGAACAAAATCTTGATATTTTTTTCATAGCTCCTTTTGAGATAGTTTTGATAAACCTGCAGTTGATTGAAACCATCCATGCGCCGCTCATTCAGTAATTCCAACTCATTCAACCATGACACCCAATACTCCTCATCCATGATAAGATTTTGCAATGATATTCTCAAGAATAGGAGGTCAACCTCAATAGGAAAGATGGATTTCAATCCATAGACCAAGGAGAAATGGGTTGCACCTATAGGTCTGTGGATACTTGTCTGGTATGCCAATAAGGCAAGGTTTAGTTGTAGGTGCCAATCACGACCAAATTCATTAACCGTTTTCTTTAGGATTTTCAAAATGGTCTTATTGGAAGCCTCAACTTGGTCATTACCTTGGGGGTAATACAGGGTGGAGAATCAATGTTGGATATTAAATCTTTTGAATAGCTCATGAACATCCTATTTTTTGAAGGGTGTTCCATTATCAAAGATAAGGGTTTTTGGAACACCGTAATGGAAAATGAGGTAATTGAGGATGAATTTAGAGATCTGATTCCCTATGATATAGGTCATCGAGATGGCTTCTACCCACTTTGTGAAGTATTCTATGGTGGTGATCATGAACTTATGTTCATTAGATGAGGTAGGTGTGATTTTCCCAATGAGGTCAAGTCCCCACTATGAGAAGGGCCAAGGTGTGGTGATTGGTTGGAGCTCCTAAACTAGTACATGGATGAGGTCTCCATGCTATTGGAATTACATACATTTTTGGAAATATTCATGAGCTTCTCTTTCCATAGTGGGCCAGTAGTACCCCATCCTTAGCAATTTCTTGTCTAAGGTCATACCACTTGAGTGTGAACCTCAAATGTTTTTGTGTACCTCTATTAAGGCAATCAAAGCTTCCTTAGGATTAAGGAATCATAGTAAGGTTAGTTTGATACTCCTATGGTGGAGGGTTTTGCATAGGATGACAAAGTAGGATGACTTTTTAATGAAGGTTTTCCTGAGATTCAAGATGATGTCGGTAGGGAGGAATCCTAAGTTTAAGTAGGTTAATATACCATGGTACCAGGGGTCACTAGGACCAATAATATCGCATACAAACTCATATTCTAGTACCTCAAAAGCTAGCATGAGAAGCTTCTCTACAAGAAATTCATGTTTATGGATGTTCCTTGGGATATCTAGCAATGATTCAATTGTAGTCATAACATCAGTTTCTCTGTTGTTTACCCTTGGTATCTTCTCAAATGTTATGTCGATGAAGAACTCCTTGAGATCCTCTACTATATTTTTGTATGGGGTAAGTTTTTCATCCTTAGTTTGATATTCATCATTGAATTGATTGATAACTAGTTGTGAATCCCTATAGACCTTGAGTGCCATGGTTTTCTATTGCACTACGATTCAAAGTCCTATGACAAGAGCTTCATACTCTAAAATATTATCGGTGCAAGGGAAAGACAACCTATATGACTTTGGGATACAATTCCCCTGTGGTGCAATGAAGAGGATTCCTGCTTCCAACCCATGTTATGTGTGGGATCCATCAAAGTATAATTTCCAATGGTCTATGGAATTCAGGAGGAAAATTGACTCATCTAGAAACTTTGATACTAGTGGGTTCTTAGCATATATGGGTGCTTCAGCCAATTGATTTGCGATCACTTATCTTTTGATAGATTTTTGTTCTACATATTCAATTTCATACTCTATGAATATCATGACCCACTTAGCCATTCATTCTATGAGTGTTTCCTTAGAAACCATATACTTTAGAGGATCTATCTTGGTGATGAGCATAATTTGGTAAGCAAGCATGTAGTGTCTAAACTTTTGTGAGGTAAACACTTCTGCAAGGCATGCCTTCTCGATGAATGTGTAGTTGAGCTCATGTACCACTAAGGTTCTACTGATGTAGTAAATGATTCTCTCTTTCCCTATTTTGTCATGATGAGCCAAAATGTAGAGTATCAATGGTTTGTGGGGGATTGGAAACATGAGGATTGGTGGTGTTAGCAAGTATTCCTTGATTTCATTAAAAAATTTATCACATTTTTTGTCCCACTTATAGGTTACTCCCTTGTGCAATAGATGAGAATAGGGGACAATTTTATTGGACAACTATGCTATGAATCTTCTAATTGATTGAAAACTTCCTGGTAGACCCCTCAATTGCTTCAGTGTTTGTGGTGCTTCCATGCCAACAATTGTTTTGACCTTTGCAAGATCAATCTCAATCCTCCTCATCAACACGATATATCCCAAGAGCTTTCCTGAAGTTACACCAAAGACACATTTCTTGGGGTTGAGTTGTACCTTATATTCTTCTAGTTTATCAAAAATTGGGCCTAACATTGCTATGTTGTATTGGCGTTTCCTTGATTTGGTGAGGATATCATCCACGTAGTCTTCCAAATTTTTGTGGATCATGTCTTGAAAGATCAAGGTCATAGCCCTTTGATATGTAGATTTAGCATTTTTAAGCCTAAATGACATCATATTCCAACAATAGGTGCCCCATGGACAAGTGAAGGTTGTTTTATGTTGGCCATCCTTTGTGATCATAATCTGGTTGTACCTTGAAAATCCATTCATTAATGCTATCATTTCATGCCTGACTATCAGATCTACAATCATATCTATGTTTGGGAGGGGGAAATCATCCTTAAGACATGCTTTATTCAAGTCTTTGAAGTTAGTGTAGATTTGGATGCCCCCAGTGAACTTGGAAAGAGGTACAAGGTTGGAAACCCATTCTAGATAATCGATGGGTTGGATGAATCCTGCATCAAGGAGTTTATGTAGCTCAAGTTTGACCAATAAAGCAATTTGTGAATACATCTTTCTCAATTTTTGTCTCACGGGATTTTCCTTAGGATACACTCCTAGATGATGGACCACTACTTCTGGATCAAGGCCTGGCATGTCGGTGTATGTCCATGCAAAGTTCACTTTCCTTTCCCTTAGAAATGTTGCTAGATTTTCTTAATCTTCAATAAAAAGTGACTCGATGTAGAAGGTGATGTGTGGGGTCTTTTCAGTTCCCAAGTTCACTGGGTTGCACTTCTCTGCTAGGACTACTAATTTCTCTTGATGGATAGCACTAAGAGGAAGATATAATCACTCATTGTTTGGCACCTCAGAGAGGTTTTCACCATCGAATATGTCCTTTATTTTTACTATTTTGGGATCAAAAAGTGCCACAATGTGGTTTTCACTTAAAGATTAAGACGTTACTCTTAGATTTTCAATTTTGCAACTAAGGTATTCAATCATTTCCCCATTGTGTGCCTATGTATCCAACTCTATTTCAAACCTTTCTTTGTGATCTCCATGTGGTAGATTATCTCTTAGTCCCATGAATTCCAAGAGAGCCTCACCATTTTTGAACGTACCTAATATCGGTGGTCCTCGCTGGTCAGATTTAATGAGTTGGGGATAAATGAGCTTTAGCTTAGTGACTTGGTTAATTAACTAAAATAACATGGAGGTGATCATGAAAAGTGAGGAATCTTCAAATAGCATGGGTAGGTTAGAGATGGGATCCTCAAAGGGATTACTATGCAAGACACGGATCGAAGAGGAAGCTTTGACCATTTTAATAGGGGAACCTTTGCCAAGTATGGTTATCTTTATAGGGGTACATCCAAGGCCAAGATTCTTAGGACACTTCTTAGGAATGATAGGTTCTAATAGGTTGTTGTCATTTTTCTTGAATTTTTTATTTTTATTGTAGCCCCAACCAAACATTAACTATAGAACCTTGTTGTCCTCATTCATTGGGAGAATGGTTGCAAGCTGGTTATCTTGATATAGGAGACATGAGACATCTTCCTTGTCCAAAACTTATTTGCTCAAATTCCTTCATTTTTTTAAGGTGGTAGGAGATGTTGTGAATGTTTGGGATGCACCATCACTAGGTTATGATCTTCCATGAGATTTAGGAGATTAAGATAACTCTCCCAGCACATATGTGCCTTTCTACAAGTTATAGTCCCCACAACCATTATCTTTGATTACAACTTTGATATCCAGGATGTTCTTGATGATGGGTGTCTTTGTCTTAGAAGTGGACGCTAAAGTGGATGAATCGACATAGGGAGATGTGGGTCCCTCTTTATTTTTTGTAACTTGGGGGATGGTATAATATTTGGCTTCCAAATTTTTGCAATAATAGAAAGGTTCGGGGTCGCCATGGATCATGACTTCTTGATTTTGGTAAGGGAATTTTGCACATTGGTGGAATGTAGATGTCACATCTTGCATCCCATGGATCCATGGACATCCTAGGATAATATTGTAGGGGAGATCAAGGTCAAGGACTTGGAAAGTGGTTTCCATGATTTCTGGCCCCACTTGGATGGGGAGTTGAATGGTGTCATGGGGCACCCATTCTTGGTCATCATAGGCCTAGATGGTGATAGCTTTTCTTTTTTCAATGAAATCCTTCAAGAATCCTAGATTCTTTATTAGCTATAGGGTATAAATATTTAAGCCTACACCCCCATCCACCAGGACCCATTTGAATTCATTCTTATGGACTAAGACTCAAGGCGGAGTGTGCAGTTATGTGATGGTTGGATCGGGAGGTCATTCTCAAAAAATGTAAGGAGATGAAGTGTAGTGATGTGTCTAACCATAGCTTGAAATTGGTTTCCATCAATGTCCATGGGAATGGAGCATGTGGCCAAGGCTTTCTCTAGGATGTCCCTATGTGTAGGCGATATTTTAAGCAATTCCATGATGGAGATTTGGGTTAGAATATTTTCTAGTTGTTCCAAGATGCTATAACCACTAGGGTTTTATTTCGGATTGGTAGGTAGTGCCCTAGGTGGTTGTGATGGTATTGGGATAGAAATCCTATTGCTTTGTATGGTGACTCCACACTTGGCTCTAGGTCCTTTGATGTTGATGACTGTCACAAACTCATCTAATGATTACAACATGGTCATGGATATGTGTTGGGTGAAAATTATGTAATCAACTTTTCGATAGATTACACAACTAGGACTTCAACCACAGCTATGTGAGATGTAAATCTCTCCTCTCAGAAAGGGGAGGTTCCCTTCTTACTGCTGACAGAAGTGATAGTAAAACAAACAAAGTAATTACAAAAAGTACACAAAACTTACGAAGTGGGGGGTTGTGTCATATTCATCCTTCTCTCTTTTTTCAAAGAAGATATTTACAATGCTTCACCATTGGAAGTTCTTAATTCACAATAACTCTAAACTAACAATGAGCAGTAATGCCAATACCTATATCTTGTCAAAGAAAAGCGTAGAGGTACCAGAAGTGATTAACAATAAACTAGTAAAATAAAACGGAAAGCTCACGAAGGCACAAAGTCATTCCGTAGCTTTTTCAATGGTGGATCTATGAAAAGTGTGTCGTTTGTCACGTTAGAAGCACAAAGTCTTCTTAGACGCAGCAATTCCTCGAAGAGCATGAAAAATTACAAGCGCAAAGTCTTGTAGATCATCCAACCAAATTATCCAAAGAGCATGAATAATTACAAGCACAAATTATTGTAGATTATTCAACCAAAGATAAACAAAACACAAATGAAAATCTAAATAAAGGATGTAACAAAAAGTTTACATGAATTACTTAGAGTCCTTCAGATTCCATAAGCTAATCACCACCAAATGAGATCAATTCATAAAAGTATCGAATCCAACACAAAGTCTAGTTTGCAATCCTCTTCTTTATTGATCAAATTTCATTCACAAAGTATGAACACAAAGTTTCACAATTCTGCTTCAAAAAGGGTAGCACTTAGTTGCAAAATACTAAAGGATAAACTTTACAATAGAAATCCCTCACATTATATAGAAAGAGGGATGAGCAAAATTAGGAATCTAATTGAGGAAATCAAGGAAAGTTAGGTGAGTGATTTAAGGAGATATCACCTAACTTGGACCAAAGTCAAAGTGTAATTTGTTTTCAAAAGATTACATCTTCGAACTTGGTGCAATTAAAATTTACAAAAAGACATCTAAGATGTCAGGATATATTTACAAGATGCATAAAGGGATACACCAGAAATTTCTAACACTAGAGATCAGGAACCTTCTTCATGTTTCCTTGCTTTAGGCGTGGAAGTCTTCATATTTCTTCTTGGTCTCCTGCACAAACTTCTCATCTGGACCAACGGTGTAATCCACAATGGTGTGAATTCTCGTGATCGATCTCATGGCAGATGAGTGAACCTTCTTACACCTATCAAGATGCGTTTTCAGGTTATCCAATGTGATCCTTGTATCACAAATGATATTCAGTGAGGCTTCTGAAAAGTCTGCACTGTCAATCAACTTCATGATGCCTTCCTTGAAGATCTAAGATATTTCTGTGGCCAGCAAGAAGATACGATTCTCCTCAAGAAGTTGACTTGGTAACTCCTTGATACCTTTTTCAAGAATAAAACAATGCCCTTCGACATCTTCCTACACTTGGTGGAGATCTTCCGTAAGAGATTGAATTACTTGAATTCAATGTTTCAAGGATTCTCTTACCTCAATGAACTTTTCTTTGTCAGGAATTACCCTGACTTCCACCAATTTACTGAGCTTAACCTGCTTCATCTGTGACCATGACAGTAGGAATTTTTCCATATCTCTGCGCTCCTGGGAAAGTACACTTTTTTCTTTATCAAGCTCTGTGGTGAGCTTGGCCAACAAGATAGTTTTCTCATCCACAACAATTATGATCTGAGACACGTGTTCTATGATCTTCTCAATGAAATCATACAACACTCTGCCTTTGGAGGTGAGCTTCTCAACTTTCTTGACAGCTAGGTCCTCAATACTTACCACTATCAGCGGTTGTGCATTAGTTGGAGATCCTGCAAGTCTCTTTACAATAGTGGCATAATTCTTTGCCCTCTGTTTGTACATATTGCGAGCTTGCTCCATTTTATCTAGTCTTCCAGCCAAGATATCCAATGTCACTTGCGCATTAGCCTTTTCACTTTCATTGGTAACCTTGCCAAGCTAGACTTTTGTTATCGTGTAGTCCTCCATATTGGCATCTCCTTCCTCTTGCAGTGGTATGCCAATTTCCACATACTTGTTGCTAGTCTTGTCAACGTTCAACCTTGAGTATACTTTTTCCTTTTTCTTCCCTTTAGCCTTTGGAGGGACTATCTCTTTGAGATCAAGCTCCTCTGGAGAGATCATTTGCTTCTTTCGCTTCGACACTTGAGAGATACCAGCCAAGGGGGAAGGAAGGAGGTGTGAAATTTTGGATTCACTGTCAACTCAATTGTCATCGTCACTTCTGAAGTTATTGTCACATCTGAAGTTACCATGGGTATTGTGACAATAGGAGAAGTGTTTGTCATCATTGCTCCTATAGACTGCACATTGAGCTGATCACGTATTGACTCATTCATAAAACGATTGAATTCATTTTCAGAAGTGATATCATATGTTGGTGAAGATAGGCTAGGAATGGATGATGGAGGACTTGACATTATATCAACCATATGAATGCTTGTCACTGAGGGAGTATCAAGTGGGGTTGATGCTATAGGAATAGTGGATATCTCAATTGTAGGAATGCATGTGGTAGGAATGGGTGACAAGGAAACAGGAGGTGGAGGAGTTCTTGAACTTGGAGGGGTATGAGGAACACTGGAAATCATAGGCGATGATGTTCTAGGAATTTCCTCAACTACACTCTCAGGTGGAGACGTAGTTCTTTCTTGATCATGCCTGGGTTCTTGTTGATCACCCTCTTGTTTCTCTGATTCTGGTTCACCTTCGGAATCACCTTCAGATTCTTCTTCAGAATCTTCTTCAGACTCTTGCTCGCTTTTAGAAACCTCTTCTGCATTGGAGTCTGCTTCTGTTGAGTCTTCATCTTCAGCAGATTGGTCACTAGAAGTACCTTCTTCATCAGAATCTATCTCCTCTAGAATGGAATTTTTACCTTTAGAGCTAAATGGATCGGATTTCGTGGTTTCTCCTTCTGGGATAGACTGGGTATCTTTCTTACCAATAGTAAACTTGATCCTGCGACCTCTTCATGAAGAAGTGGGAACAACCGCTGATTTATTTTTCATGCGGATTTCTTGTTGTCGGCGAGCTTCTGCTTTAGATTCTTCTCCTTTCAAATTTGTTATGAAAATTTTCATTTCATAACCATGCTTATGTAACCATTCTACAGTGTTGGATAGGATTGGCTTCAATCTCTCCTTCATGCTGGTACTTTCTTTCCTAGACCATTGAATTGTAGGCAACGACCTTTTAGAAACCTCTTGTTCATCATAGACAACATTCATGATATCACCAGGATCTGTAAAATCCTTTGGTAGGTCTGCAATATCAAGGTCTTTGATCTGCTGAACAGTCAACCTGCAATAATCCATTTTGTGAATGGCTTCTTCATCTGTACAATCAGCCCAGATGTCTTCAAAGCGGTACTTGTGATGATGACCCTTTTGTAATTTCCTTCTGATATCTCGGTAATCAAAATCAAACCTATACCTATAGGTCTTGATTGTCATGATTTGCATTTCAGCATAAATAGACTTGGCTTTCTGTATAGTTGGGATAGTATATCTGTCAATTGTTAATGGGAACTTGAATCCATGCTTGTGGTTACTTCTTCGTTCTTTATGCACTGAAATCAGCTATCTACACGTCTCCATGAGAACCCACTTATCCGAAGGATAACGTGGCAACATGTAAGGACAGCCAGTGTAGCACCCTACTCTCAAATAAGTAAATGTTGGGAATTGAAGAAATAGGCATCCAAATTTACTTACCACCTTATAGGCCTCATCAGATACCCTTCTCCTCTAAAGAGCTGGATCAAAATTGAAAAGAAAAGGTGCGAAGAAAGCATCAGTAACCCACCTGAAGTGATGGAAGCTTTCCTTCAATTCCAATTGATAGAAGAATTTATGCACAGGTACTAGCATCTGATTCCCTTTTATGGATAGACCTGGAAATTGTCTCATTACAGCTATTGCGTACACCAGGTAAGAAGTCATATAGAATTTCAATGTGGAAGGCACATTGATTAGCTACTCATGTATTTCATCACTGATCTGTTTGCCCCAGTCAATGTGCACCTTTTGTCTTCTTATAATCCTGATGTATTCATACATCCAATCATGAAAAGTGGATGATTCAGGCAAGCCTTTTACGAGCTGCTTAAAAATGTGATCATATCTTTGACATCATCTTTGAAATCACTTCACAGGAGTCCCTTTGGCCATCTAGAAACATATTGTCTAGGCTTCTTCAACCATTGGGTATTTATTAGGTTTTTAGCCTTGTTGGGATCAGCGTCAAAGACTTCTTGTGCTTTTTGTATAGAGATATCAATGTATTTCTCCATTTGAGGAACCTTAAACACAATGTTAAAGAAATCAGGGTCGAGTCTTAAAATCTCATGCCCAGAAGAATCAGTCACATTTCTTCTTTCCCTGATGTAGTGAGATGCCACTTGAAGGAAAAATTTCGTATTGTGTGCAGCTGTAGGGAACATAGCTACCAAATGCAGGTTAATGTGTACAATTGCTCTCATCAGGTCAGGAAGAGGCTTCATCTCAATTTTCTTTGCAAAATCAACCAAGTCTTGATGGCCAACCTCTATGTCTTTTATTTCTTCCACCTTGGAGACCAGTACAGTCGATGGATAGACACCTTGATATTTATATTTCATTTTTCCCTTTGCTTTTGATGAAGACAGAGGTTTACTGGTAGTCTTCAAGAGCAACTAAATCTTTGATCAATCAACCTTGAAGGTATTTGAAAAGAGACTGCAAAGTGTGGAGTCAAAACAAACATTAGTCATTAAATAGCATGGGAGAGCGTGAGGTGAGCAACGACGATGAGCAAGCGTGGAGTGGATGATAAGGCACACAAAATGATGCAAAAAATGGAAGGAACAAGGTTTGGAATGAAGCTTGAAAGTTTGGAGTACTTCTGGGAAAAAATTGTGAAAAGTGTAAGGGCGCACTTTTTCAGTGCCCTTACATTTTGAAGGATTCTAGCTTTGATGCAGGGGCGCTGAAAAACAACGCTCCTACACTTTTCAGTGTTAGAATAAATTTCAAAATGCCAAGGTGCACTTTTTCAGCTTCATGACATCTCTCACTGCGAAGTTGGTAATTAATACCTGGTAAGAACAAAATGAATGTATAAGCACACATTTTGGATGTTATTGCATGTGAAGCTTGAGGTTTGGAAAACAACACGCAGTGAGGTTGAAAAACAATGCTTGACTCTTGAGGTGCAAATTTCTTTGTGTGAAGCATTTGCAAAACGTATTTTTGAAGAGGAACCCTCTTACCATGCATTTTGGAAGGACAAACCCACATCTTTATGCCACTATAAATTGATGTAAATGGTGATAGAGGTAAGAAAACATAGCGATGCTTGAAAAGTAAGGAATGTGGGGAGAGAGAAATCATGCCAAAATGAGCCATGAAAATCCCATTGCGTGAGGGTGTATCAGGAAAATGTGTGGACACAAGATGGACACATGAAGAAAGAAAAACAATGAGATTAGGATAAAAAGAAACGTCCATACATCTTGAAGAATTCTGAAAATGAAGAAAGGAAGAAAAATGCGTGGTAGAAGAAAAATGTATGAAGAAAATGAAGGTAAGAAAACAACACGCAGTGAGGTTGAAAAACAACGCTTGACTCTTGAGGTGCAAATTTCTTTGTGTGAAGCATTTGCAAAACGTATTTTTGAAGAGGATCCCTCTTACCATGCATTTTGGAAGGACAAACCCACATCTTTATGCCACTATACATTGATGTAAATGGTGATAGAGGTAAGCAAACATAGCGATGCTTGAAAAGTAAGGAACGTGGGGAGAGAGAAATCATGCCAAAATGAGCCATGAAAATCCCATTGCATGAGGGTGTATTAGGAAAATGTGTGGACACAAGATGGATGCATGAAGAAAGAAAAAAAATGAGATTAGGATAAAAAGAAATGTCCATACATCTTGAAGAATTCTGAAAATGAAGAAAGGAAGAAAAATGTGTGGTAGAAGAAAAATGTATGAAGAAAACGAAGGTAAGAATAAGAAACGCATATTTAAATCCTAAGACATGTACAAAATAATGAGGGAAAATGAAGAGAAAGCAAGAACAACTTACCAAGAGAAAACGCGAAATTTGATTGAGAGGAACTTCAGATTTCTCAAAAACGTGTTTTGCAGCTTAAGGAGATTAATGCTATGAGATTTCCACAATCCATAATGCTGAAGATTTTGTAATTTCTGGATTTTTTATTATGTTTGATTTTTTTTCCATCAAAATTTTGGATCACACTCAGTGATCCATCATTAGGATGATAGAGATCAAAGGAGATGAAGGAAAGAAGTTGAAGATGGATCACTGAGTGTGATCCGAAACGTTGATGGAAAAAAACTCAAACATAATAAAAATTGAGAAATTACAAAATCTTCAGCTTGAGGAGAGTTCGCCCAGCATGAAGGAAAGAAGTTGAAGATCATAAACAATGAAAAAGGAACAATAAAACACTTTTAAGTAAATGGGAAACCCAAAACCTAACTCAAGTCAAGCAATTAATTTAGGCACAAAAAGTGGCACGATGAGCTAAAATTGTAAAACGCATGAAGAAATGTGCAGAGGCAAGAAAATGACTGTCTTGATAAAAAGTTTAATAGCGAACTTTTTCAGCGCTATTACATTTTGAAGAATTCACTTTCATGTAGGGGCGCTGAAAATCAACGCCCCTACACTTTTTATACTTAGCCAATTTTTTGGCTTGTGAGCAGGAGCGCACTTTTTGAGTGCAACTGCATTTTTCACAATTAACTAAGTATGAACAGTGAGACTTCATGAAGGGGCTCGTTTCGAAGGTCTTCGTGAGGCGAACATAGGGGGACACTCAAACTGAATGTTTAAGACTTTGGAACGCATTTCGAGGTGGCTTGGAAATCACCTTGTTTTGCATGCTTGAACTTCACTAATCCTAGGAAACAGACAAGTTTCGTAGGGGGTTATCCGTGGAACGAGCGCTACTAGATTCTGTGATAACAATATGGTTATTGGTGTAATTCTTTCCTTTTCCATTATTATTCCCTTTGTTCTGGGATTCATGTGGATCTTGATTCTTTTAGGCTGATGTCAATGATTTTGATCATAGATAAGTGATGAGGTTTGCGATGTTGATGTTTGTTTTTGGGGTGTTTTGGGTGGAATTTGGGTTGTTGTTGTGTTGTTGTGATGGGTTGTTGTGTGTTGATTTGCAGTTGATGAGTGTTATGTTGTGGGTATGTTTTTTGTTGGGTGTTTTACCTTGGAGCACTAATAACAAATTTGGCATAAAAAAAACCATCATTAGTAATGTTTTTATTTTTAGCCCATGTGTGAGGTTTGTCACTGTAGCTTTTTGATGGTCTATTTTCTTGGTATGTGGGTGTGTGTGCTTATGCCATTAGGTATCTCTCAATGTTGAGAGCCTTGGGGATCAATTGATCATATGTCATGATGCATTACATTTTCATATGGAAGGACAACTCCCCTTAAAAATTATAAATGATGGTTCCAATTTGCAATTCGTCTAGTATGGACCATTTGCTTTTGCTAGCTCTAGATCTCCATCATTGTAAGAAAGCCACAAATTTCTCTCCCTTCACTTGCTTGAGGCTGGATAGTTCCTGTAAGGTTACTTCCATGTATAGGTTAAATGAATAGTTTTCTATGAATAGATCCACGACTTCTTGGAACCTTTTGATTCTAGGAGGTAAGCTTGAGAACCATTCCATTGCAGGACCAGCCAAGCTTCAAGGGAAGAGTCACATTATATAGGAATCTTCATATGCCACTTCCATGCAATATATGTGAAATTCTCTGATAAGATCCTCAGGATTTCCTTTTCCTCGGTATTTGTCAAATTTTGGTATTTTGAATCATGGTGGGAATGGAACCATAACAACATTCCTATCAAATGGATAGGGGCACAAATCTCATTGGGTGTATGATTTTTTTTCTTTTCTAGATTGAATGTCATGTATTTGTTGCAAGAGTAATTTTTCCTGTGTGGAAAGATCGGTTTGCCGATTGGGTGGTGAAATGTGTGTGTTTTGGGATAGTATGGTTTATTGGGTAAATGACGGGGTGGTGTGTGTTACTTGCATGTTAGGGTTCAAGGCATTTTTTTTCATGTTCATGAAGGGTCGCTAGAAGTTTTTTGTGTGAGAAATGCTTTTCAGTATGCCTGTTGTTGTTTTTGTGTCAAAAATGCTTGTTGTTGGGCTTCTTGTTGTTGTTTTAGTTACTGTACTAATAGCACCTGTTGTTGTGTTCTTTGCTATTTTTGTGCTATCAATGCTTGTTGTTGTGTGTGATGTTGTTGTAAAGCTTGTTGATAGGATTTTTATTGTAACAAGGTTTGTGCTTGTGCTTGTTGTGCTTGGTATTGAGCTTGCACTTGGGCTTGTTCTTGCACTTGTGCTTGGGTTTGAGCTTGAGCTTGTGTGTGGGCTTATGCTTTAGCATGCACTTGGGCTTGTGCTTGACCCTATTTTTGTTGTAGTAAAGCTTGCACTTGTGTTTGTGCTTAGGATTGAGCTTGAGCTTGTTGGGATTGTAATTGTTGCAATGCCTTTTGGTAAGCTTGTTGTGTTGCTTGAAATGTGATTCTATACTAATTTTTTTCATTGGGATTCAGAGGTGGAGCTTGGGGATTTTGAGAGATGGTGTGAGATGATGTGACAAGAGGTTGTTGGGGTGGTTGTTGAGTTGTTTGTTGAGTGATGACGAGGGGTTGAGTGGTATATGATGGATTCATAATTGTATTTTTCATGCTTAGCCCTTGTGAGACTAAACTTTTGGATGTTTGAGGTGTTGTAGATGATGTGATTAGTGGTTGAGATATTTGGGATGATTCCACTTAGTGTTGCGATATCAGTGGCATGTTTGGAGGATTTGGTGTGATAGATGTGTTGGTTTGATTTGTGCTTGGGGGGTTGATTTGATTTGGTTTATTTTGGGTTGATGTGTTTAATGATAGGGTTTTTCCTATACATTTAATTGGTGTAGATGATGGCGTCAAGATAGGGAATGGTGGATAAATTTATGACGTGTTCCCTTGTGTAAGTGAAGATGACGCATTGAAGGTACCCACTTATTCGAATAGATCAACTTGTCCTTGTGATATGTTGGGAGTATAACCTTGTGTAGCAAGGCCATAAGTTGGTGTGGCATAGAAAGTGGATGAATTTTTTGTTAAAAGATACAGGACAACTAAGAGGGGGGGTGAATCAACTGTCACAAAATTCAAAACTTAAAAACTTCAACACTTATCAATTCCACAACCACACTATTATGTTATTAAGTAAGAGCATGAAACACAAATAACAAAAAGTAAATCAACACAATGAACACCAGATTTTACATGCAAAACCCAAGGAGGGAAAAACCACGGTGAGGATTAACTCACAATATAAAGTAGTTCTAGGACTGAATATATAAGGCTCATTGCTAAGGGCTCACTGCCCTAAAAGGACTCATTGTTTAGATACAAAATCTCACTCCTTATAGGGAGGCTCACTTCCAACAAAGAGGATTTACAGAACAAAATTTGGATTCATAGCCAAAATGAACTGAGAATAATGCACCTAACAAGTGTTGATATAGTTTCAATGATGCTCAATACACTGACTTAACACACTTCATTATTTTTGCTCACTTTCACATTTACTACTGCCTCATTAATCACACACTTAATCTTCAAATGAGCACCAGAGCACATACTATTATGAATGTGCATTCCTTCAGCAAACATAAACAATTTTCCAAAACTGCAAGCAATAACTATCAACTGAAGAGGAATGCAGACAAGAATACCAGAGAGTGCAGCTCGAATACCAGTTCAAACACCAGACCAAAATACCATATTAGGCACTGACTTAGACTTGTATCCACAACATAGTGACATCAATGACAACACAAAGCTGTAGAGATAGTCATTCTTCTTTGTTCTTCCAACAATCGCCCCCTTTGTCATTGATGGCAACATGTGCTAAAAGAAAAAATGTTCTTCCTCCAATCTCTCCCAACTTCCAAAAATCCTCCAACTCCAATCTCTCCCAACCTCTAAGAACTCTCCAACTCTAATCTCTCCCCCTTTGAAATCAATGGAAAAGGGAAACCAAAAGATGTAAACATGGTGACATCAAAATTTACAAAAAAGATTCCAATTCTTCAAAAATTTCCAGCCATCCAAAAAATTTCAAACAACAATTCAATTAACTTTATTCTGTTCAGATTCCTTTTCCTCTTCCTTTTCTTCTTCACCAAAACAAAAAAAAGCAATAGAAATTCAACACTCAGGATTCAAGTAAAGATGAAACTCTTCACCTGAAACACCTTCTTGTACCTTTCTTTGAGAATTGGACATAACTTCTTCCAATTGATATGGTGGATTCAACTACATTCAATTGGAAGAAGTTGTGTTTAGTTCTCAAAGAAAGGTGCAAGGTGTTTCAGGTGAAGAGTGTCATCTTTACTTGAATCATGAGTGTTCAATTTTTGTTGCTTTGTTTGTTTTGGCAAAGAAGAAAATGAATCTAAATAGAATAAAGTTAATTGAATTGTTGTTTGCAAATTTTTGGATGGCTAGAAGTTTTTGATGAATTGGAATATTTTTGTAAATTTTCATGTCACCATGTTTACATATTGTGGTCACCCTTTTCCATTGATGTCAAAGGGGGATATATTGGATTTGGAGAGTTTTTGGAAGCTGGGAGAGATTGGAGGAAGAACATTTTTTTTTGACACATGTTACCATCAATGACAAAGGGGGAGATTGTTAGAAGAATGGAGAAGAATGACTATCTCTATAGCTTTTTGTTGTCATTGATGTCACCATGTTGTGGCTACAAGTCTAAGTCAGTGCTTGATATGGTATTTTGGTATGGTATCAGAACTGGTATTTGAGCTGCACTCTTCGGTATTCTTGTCTGCATTCCTCTGCAGTTGATAATTACTGCTTTCAGATTTGGAAAATTGTTTATGGTTGTTGAAGGCATGCACATTCAAAATATTATGTGCTCTAGTGCTTGTACGATGTAGTGGCATTATTTTGTTGGTTTCTTTTTGCATTAAAGTTTATTCATGGCTGACTTCTTGGGTTAATTGTGATATGGTGGATTAATTTTGCTATGCGGATGTATGTACGACCTATCTTAGGTGTATGCCAAGATGATGTATGGTGTTGGATGTTCAAATTTATTTTTGAAAATATTTTATGAATACTTGGAGCCGACACTTAGTATTTTTGGTAAATATGAAGTGCATCTAATTAGGTTGACCTAATTGGATGCACTTCATATTTACCAAAAATACTAAGTGTCAGCTCTAATTATTCACAAAATATTTCCAAAAATAAATTTGAACATCCAACACCATACATCATCTTGGCATAGACCTAAGATAGGTCACATATGCATTCACATAGCAAAATTAATCCATCATATCACAATTAACCCAAGAAAACGGTTAGGAATAAACTTTAATGCAAAAAGAAACCAACAAAATAATGCCACTACGTCATATGAGCACTAGAGCACATACTATTATGAAGGTGCATGCCTTAAGCAACCATAAAAAAATTTCCCAAACCATAAGTAGTAATTGTCAGCTGTAGAGGAATGTAGGCAAGAATACTAGAGTGCAGCTCGAATACCTGTTTAGATATCGGACCAAAATACTAGATCAGGCACTAACTTAGACTTGTAGCCACAACATGGTGGCATCAATGACAACACAAAGCTATAGATATATTCATTCTTCTTTGCTCTTCCAACATTGTTTGTATCATGGAAGACAAGTGGCACATATGGTTTTTGAGGGTCTTGTCGGACAGTGCTAGGCATACCCAAGATTGTGTTGGCCTCTAAATTTTTACTGTTGTCAAGTGGGTGTTCTTGAAGAGCTTGAAGTAGTGAGCTTACCTTGGTGATCATGTGTTGACTTGGTCCATGAGATGACGATGGTTGAGAGATAGGTTGGATTATGCTTGGGAATGAGGGTGTGAATGTTGTTTGTGGGACATTTACTAAAGGTTACTCCAAAATGGTTCTTACATCAAAATCAGAAGGAAATTTAGCTCCTTTTTCCAATGCCAACATGTATTGGGTGGGATTTAGTTTCATGAATGTGTTGACAAGTTTGTGGGTTTCTAAATTTTGTACTAATTTGAGTAATTCATCTTGGGACATCTCTTTGTAATTGGTTGTGACATCCTCCACATGGAAACCTCCCTCTTAAAGATCTTGTGGTAGTTGAGGAGGATTAGGTGGAGGGTTAGTAGATACCCTAGGGTCGAATTCTATTTGACTCAAATCACTTGTGGTTGATGTTTCTTTATTTTTCTCCATGATCTTCTTGTGTTGTGACCTTGTTTGGACCATAAAATTGGGATCAATTTTTAGGAATATGTGCGATAAACCTTTAAATCATTTGGTTGATCTAAAATTTAAGTACAAAAAGAAATGCTAGGATGTGTTTTGGGATCAAATGATAATGATGTGGTAAATGAGGGGGTGAATGATATGGATGTTTGAACTTTTAGAACTTTGGATAAATACTAGACTTTATGATTTTGATTTTGATTTATTTTGATTTGGATGATGAACTTGTAAACCCTAAGATGTTATATGTGATCTTATGATGAAGTTTTCCAAAAGGGGTTGCTAATTTAATCGAGTGTGTGAGAAAGGATTGATTTCCCCACACCTAACTAAACAAGATGATTTTGATTTGGTCTAAGTGATTTACCAAAAGCATAGCATAAGGATGTTTCCAAAGTTCTAGAAAGTTGTTTGTGAGATGGATTTTGATAAATTTTTTGAGGATCGATGAAGGTGTCTATTTTGACCCTAGATGAACCTAGAAGGACTTTTTTTACAAGACCAAGGTGTTGAAGAACATGAATTACCCCAGGAGTGCATTGTAATCAACATCCTTGGATTGGACCAAGAAGTGTGTCCCAATCAATATATTCATATTAGAAATACAAGTTTGAATTATCCCTTGAAGGACATCTATAAAAATTTCTTGCCAAGATGTTCCTTTTGTGGTAGAGTGCTACAAGGTGTTCCTTGATGAACTTTTGACTATGATGTGTAAGTTTGAAGTGACAAAATGTGGACCTTCATTTTGGAATTTTGGCCTTACAAGAAATAATGAAGACAAACACATTTGTGGGGTTCAATTGTAATCTTATCTTGATTAATGAATTATTTTTACCACATCAACTCATCTTGCTTAAATTTCAAACTAAATGTCTATGTCTAATCTCCATTTCTTTCCACATGGTCCATTATGCAAAAATAAAAGAGTTAAGGCCATAGTTTCCTTAGGTTGACTTTGAAGAGAGTGAATTGAGATATGAGCCCAAGTATTTAGAAGCCTCTAAATATGAGATCCTTAGGGACAAGCAGTAATATTCAACTCTTCAAAGGCATTCACTCTTTTCAAAGGGTTTCAAATTTGGTGACTTGTTTAATGTTTGTCTCAATGTTTTGGAACCAAGTAATGTGTTTAACTCACTCATAAAAAAATCACAACCTATGCTGAAGAGATACTACTTATTGAGTCCCCACTCAGAATACTCCAAACACTAAGACAAAATGAACATCTAGAGATTTGTTGACACTGGCTCCCCCTTACATGACATGGGCACACCAAATCTAAAACCCTAAAGATCTGAAGATTTGAAGGATTTCTATTCTACAATGAATAGTGGAATGTTGGGCAGCTTCAAAATGACCATTCCTACACCAACAAGTAAAAAGGTTTTTGGTCACTACAACAAGTTGGTTGTTAATTCTAATATTCAAGATAAAACACTAGTGCCATACATGCGGTAAGATTAGCTCAATTAAGAGGCCTCATAGTCCCTTCCTAAGAAGAGATTTTAATGTATCACATGGATACTAGGAGTGGAACTTATCGGTATGGGACAACAACACCAACTGGTAGATGACTTTCATCACCACTATTTCATTTATATAGCAGGCCGAATATGAAAGCACTGCTTTGGATCATTCCATCTCTTAAGTTGGGAGGCAGGACCTTCTAAAGGTAACACTTTGACATGAAAAAAAATGTGTAAAAATAATCAAGATTTTTTTCATCACCCAAGATTTCTAGAAGGTGCAAGGAGAGAGGATTGACACCTCAAATGCACAAAAGCAAGAAAATAACACCTTGAGTGTTTCTCTTAACCCAAGATCAGACAAAGTGAAAGGGGACAAGATACACACTTAAAGTGTTTCAAAGACAAGATCACTCACTTCAAGCACTTGTTCATTTAACCTTCAAAGCAATGGTGAATTCATTTTAAGTAATAAACATAATGTGAGTTTTCCTTATTCAATTTTAATCCCTCATAGCAATGATCTAGTAAGTTTGTATGTTCAATTTTAATAAATTTTAAAAGATCAAGCCAATGATTAATTTTAAAACGAAAGTAATGCTAGTTGGTCCTAAAACAAAAGATGAAAACCAAAAATTGAAATCCCAGGCTATTACAATGAGCATTAAAAAATGATTTTAGTTTTCCAAGTTGATGTTTCTCTTCAATCTGCAAAAGTGTTGTTGTATTTGCAACAAAGGCAAAGTTGAAAGCAAAGGCATCACTCTAGTGAAATACAAAAGTGGCACTCTACAACAGATAGAGAGTGCAAAAGTAGCACTAAAGCAGAAGTGACGGTCTAGTCAAAATTTGGAAATAACAGTTTGACCGAGAAGTCAAAAGCAATGTTTTAGCAAAGGCAGTGTAGCAGAGCATAGAGACAACGACACGGTGTGACAAAGGCAGTGCTATAAGGAAAAGTGATGTTGTATCTACAAGCAAAGGTGGTGTTGAAATCAAAGGAAGCACTATGTTGGATAGGAAAACTGAGAGGGGGGGTGAATCAGTTGTCACAAATTATAACCTTAAATTCAATTACCAGAACTAACACATAAATTGATTAAGTGATTAACCATCAAATGCAAAAGAACAAACAAAATAACACCATATTTATGTGGAAAACCCAATGAGGGAAAAAGCACAATGAGGATTAACTCACACTATAGAGAATATCAAAACCAATTACAAAAAGGCTCACTTCTAGAAATAAGGCTCACTACTTGAAATAAGGACTCACTGTGTACAAGGATACAACTCAGAGGGCTCACTACCATAGAGATACAAAGAAGAAAAAGAATATTTTTTATAGAGAGACAACAATCCCAATGCAACGAAGATTCCACCACAATCACTGTTGATCAACTCCCATGAATGATAGAGTTAGCCTTCTGCTCATTGCATTTGGAAACTCAGTGTTAAGCTTCGTACTGAACAACCACACACTCAACTCTCACACATAAAGAATAGAATCAAAGTCACATCTACTCTTTCACTTATCTTCCTTATTTTCTTATGTACAATTTTCATCACTTAGCATATTTTGTATTTATACCATCTCCAACTTTGAAAAGATACAAATTCGACCATCCAACTTCAAATTCAAATTAGGTCGCTGCCAAACATCCTAGGGTGGAATTAGAATGAGGGAAACTTAAACAAACGCTTCACCGAAACCCATAATAGATCCAACACACTTCATCAACTTTGAAAGTAGTGTTTGACACATGGTTGACCACACTAGTGTAAAAGACATAGATCAATTAAGCTCAATGCTTCCAAATGCCAAAAGGAACTACAACAAAACCAGGGCAACACAATACTTGAACCAAATGCCATGATACTTCAACAAAGATAAATTTTGGACCAACACCAGTTCTTCTGGACCTCAAACAACACACAACAAAACATAGTTCACAAGAACTAGAACTAGCAACCTTCTTTTAATACAATTTTCTCAATATCCTCCACATGTACAACCAACAACAACTAGTAGATAACTAGCTAACTAGTTGAAATCAATGAAAACACTTCATTCTTCTTCCATTCTTGCAACAATCTCCCCCTTTTTCATTGATGGCAACACATGATGTAAAAAAACATCAAAGACACCAAACCTATTCTGACAATTCTTCTCAATATTTTTCTTTCTGCTTCTCCCCTTCCAGAAGATCATCAACTTCATATTCACTTTCTTTTTCACATGTTCTCTCTTTATCCCCCTTTGACATAAATGGAAAAGACAAAAGATATGTAAATTGAAGCTTCCTTTGGCATGAAAATAGAATACTCATAATGACAACACTTTAGAAAATCTTCCTACTCCCCCTAAGGGCAGCCACCAACAAACATCAATCCAAAAGATAGAATCATGAAATGACTGGATTGATGCATCTCCAAATGCATCTTAGTTTGTAAAAGGAGGGGAAATAACCCCTAGCTTATCCTAGAGATACTCAAAAGTATCTTTAGGAAGAGCCTTTGTCGAAAAATACTCAATATTAACTTCATTCTCCATGACCTTCTCTCTTAAGAAATGATACCTGATAGATATATGCTTCATTCTCGAGTGCATCACAAGATTCTTTAAAATATTAATTCCACTTGTGTTATCATAGAAGATAGGAATAGGATCATCATGTAGCACTGTGATATCTTTCAATGTCTGTTGAATCCATAAAACTTGTGTACAACATGATGCAACAACAATATATTCAACATTAGTAGTAGAAAAGAGATTGAATCTTTACTTTTACTCAACCATGCCACCAATCTACATCCAAGAAAGAAAGCACCACCACTTGTACTCTTTCTGTCATCTATACTTCTTGCCCATCTGGCCAAATCTACATCTGTATAAGAAATGAGTCTAAAATCAGTATCTTTAGGATACCATAATCCATAATCTAGTGTTCCTTTCAAATATCTAAATATTCTTTTAACTGTAGTAACATGTGTTTCCTTTGGATCTTCTTGAAATTTAGCTACAATACAAACTACATGCATAATATCGAGTCTAGTAGCAATCAAATACAGTAGTCCACCAATCATAGATCTATGTTTTCTTTGATCAACCTTAGGTGAATCATCATCCTTTCCCAACTTGCATCTAGTTATCATAGGAGTACTTAGCGGTTTGGAACTGTCCATTCCAAATTTCTTCAACATTTCCCTCACATACTTAGACTGTGAAATGAAAATTCCTTTCTCTGTTTGATTAATCTACATCACAAGAAAGAAATTCATCTCCCCAAACATAGACATTTCAAATTCTATCTGCATTTCTTCTACAAAAATCTTGCACATCTTTTTATTTCCTTGAAAGATAATGTCATCAACATATACAACTACGATCAAGATTTTTTCATTTTCAATCTTGAAATATAAATTATTGTCTGTCGTACCTTTGCGAAATCCTTGTTGATTCAAACACCTATCTAACCTTGCATACTAGGCTCGAGCAGCTTGCTTCAGTCCATATAAATCTTTCTTCAATCTGCACACCATATTCGGTTGATCTGTCAATTGAAATCCTTCTGGTTGTTCCATGTAAACTTCTTCATCTAGTTCTCCATTCAGAAATGTTGACTTCACACCCATTTGATAGACTTTGAAATATTTATAAGCAGCTAATGCGCTTCCATTCTTGCTACTAGAGAAAAAGTCTCTTGAAAATCTATACCTTCCACTTGCGAGTAGCCTTTACACACAAGCCTTGCTTTGTTTCTAACAACTTTCCCATTCTCATTCAGCTTGTTTATGAATACCCATTTTGATCCAATGATTTTTTTTTTCTAGTCTTGGGACCAATTCCCAAGTTTGATTCTTTTCAATCCACAAAATCTCTTCTTTCATTGCTTTCTTCTAGTGTTCATCTTCACATGCTTCTTTTACTAACTTCTGCTCAATTTCATTTAATAAGCATAAATTTACTTCAACAACAACTTTGCTTCTAGTTTTTTATGGTGTTTTCTGCACAACAACAACTCAGACTGTAAAATACAAGTATCCTATCTCTCTTGAAAGGTAAATATCTATCAACAAGCCTCAAGAGATAACCCTAAGGTCTCTAATGTTAGGTCTTGACAATGCAAAAACAACTCAATGATAAATGTGAAAATGTTGGTAATCACAAGGGGCCTTACAAATGAACAATGTTGGAAGTGTACTTTCATTAGATGTAACAATATGGCAATGCTTTCAATCCTAAAACTAACCCATATTCAAAGAAATAGCAAAAGAGAAATGGTTGAGAGAGATTCTAAACTAACTCCTAAGATCAATCACAACAATGATGAATGTTTCAAATGGATAGATCCCCAATAAAACCAATCTCTATTTGATCAAGGGCAAGCCCACAACTCTGCAGAAATGGTGCAATCTTCTAAGGATACTGAATATTTTCATACTATGAACATTCATTCACATACCCAATAACTAACGCAATGTAAACAAGCATCTATAGTTGAACTTAGCACAAAATAAGGTCCAAACTAACTTTACACAACAACCTACAATCAACAAATTGCTAAAAGTATGGACCAGAGATCGATCAACATCATTCACATTTCACCATTATCATGAAAGAACTGAAAACTAACATCTAACATTTGAGAATTGAGAACAAGAAACCATAAACTGTCAAAGTGTAACACAAAGATTTCCAAATGAACAATCCAATTGCATTAACTTCTCCAACATTATATAACAATTTTCAGTCTCTCTCCTCTCCTACAACTACTAACTTGCATAATCTAACTCCTAACTTAGCTAATTTTGGCTTCCTACAATTTCTAATCAGCTATTCTAACCTAGTCTAACCCTTTACAAATGAGAAGGCAATGGAATTTTATAGAAAATTACATTTTGAACCAACGGCCAGGATTTAATTCATCCAATGGCTGCAATTGCATTTCTAGAAGCATCAAGCTATTACATTTAATTTGGGAGCTCATGGTACAACATCATCCAATCAATTGCATTTAGTTACATTATGGCCCAATGACATCAATTTTGAGAAAATCCTCATTGGAGAATAAATACAGCTTCACATGTCTTTCCTTATTAAAGGAACCTCTCCAATTGGTATATAGTTGGTGGCATGGATTCTTATGCAGGCCCCACATTTAATATTTGACTTGATCTCTTCTAGATTTCCCTCTTGGCACAAATCCATATGCAAGTCCCCCTTTTCATTTGTTTAATCCTGAAAAATAGATATCATCATTAGTAGCTCACATGTTAAAAATCCAATCCATAAAATATCCAAATTAAACTTGAAAATTTTGGCCTTTTAAGAAAACTTTCCATTTTTGGAAACTTTCCACTTTTGGAAATTTCCACTTTTGGAATTTTTTTCCATTTCAAGAATTTCATTTTCAGGAACATTTTAAAATTTCAAGGAAAAATTTTCATTTTGGAAATTTTCCATTTCAAAAAAAATGCATTTTGGGAAAAAATTCTATTTCAAGAAAAAAATCATTTTTGGAAAAAAATTCCATTATTGGAAAATTTTGGGATTTTGAGGGGGCTTGGATTTTTCCAAAAAAAGGAAATTTCATAAAATCTGAAGTAGCTCATATTACCCAATGCTTAATCCTTCCGAAAAATATGAGGTAGCTCAGATTATCCAAAATTTCAAAAATTGGCATTTTTGGAAATTTTTCATTTTTGAAAAAAAAACATTACATTTCAGAAAAATTTCCATTTTGGAAATAAAAATTATTTTGGGAAAAAAATTCCATTTTTGGAAAATTTCAGGATTTTGAGGGGGGCTTGGATTTTTCCAAAAAAGGAAATTTCAGAAAATTCGAGGTAGCTCGGATTACTCGAAATCCAAGCCATGTCAAAATTTCCTAAACTTCATAACTTTTTTTCTAGAAGGAATTTTTGAAAAGTTCAAAAAGAAACCTAGCCTAATTTTTTGTCCTCTATCCACTGGTGTAAAAAATATTTACAAGTGATGATGAAAATTCACCTCAAAATTAGTTTTCGGGGAATCCGAGGTAACTTGGATTCTCCAGACCTCTCCCCGACTTAGTCAATTTTAGCCCTTGGGTGAAACTCTGAGTTGAGGCAAACTTCTAAGAGCTAGACTATGATCATGATGTTGCAATAAGACACTGAATTTCAGGGTGAAGCAAAGCCAAAATTATAGGAAACCAAACCCTAAAGGAGAAGAGATCAAACGAAGCAAGCAAAAAGAGGGTCCCCACCTTTGGTGGGGTGTGTGTGCAAAAAGTGCACAACACTAGTCAACACACCTCTTGTCTTGTCTCTAATAATCCGACTTTCTGAATGATTTCTCTATACATATTTCGATGTTCTAGGGGACATTACTGGAGCATCTTCTTCTCTTTCATTCTTCTCTTTATGCTCATCTTTATCTTGTTCTTCCACAATTTCTTCTATTCTTGCACAATCATGTTCATCAGACACATCCATCAATATCAATAGAATTATTCATTGTTTCATCAACCTTCACATTCAATCTTTCCACAATCTTCCACAATATTTTGTTGAAACATTTGTATGCCTTACATTTAGTAGAGTAACCAAGAAATATTCCTTCATCGCTTCTTGCATCAAACTTTCCTAGTGTTTCCTCATCTCTTATAATATAGCATTTGCTTCCAAATACCTTGAAATATTTAACTGTCAGAATTCTTCCATGCCATAGCTCATAGGGAGTCTTTGTATTGTTTTCTCATTCTTGAACACGATTGAATACATATACAGCAATGTGAATAGCTTCTTTCCAGTAAACTTTGCTAATCTATCTTTTGTAGTCATTGACCTAACAACCTCTTGAACTGTTATGTTTTTCCTTTCAACAACTTCATTAGGTTGAGGAATTATCAGAGTAGATAATTTTCTCTTTATTCCACATGTGCATTTCACAAAAAATATTGAACTCATGGGAGGTGAATTCACCAACTTTGTCAGATCTTAAATATTTTATCTTCAAATTCACTTCATTTTCAACCATAGCCTTGAAAGCTTTGAATCTATCCAATGCTTTTGATTTTTCTCTCAAAAATGTCACCCAAGTATATCTAGAATAATCATCAATTAAAAGCATAAAATACCTTTCACCAAGTAGACTTTTCACTTTCATGGGACCACAAAGATCTATATGAACCAAATCTAGCAATTTAGTAGTAGATTGTTCTCTTATTCTGTAATGATTTCTTGTCTACTTCCCAAACTGGCAATCCCTACATATAGCATTTATAGGCTTTGTAATTCTTGGTAGATCTCTCATGGCTTGAACAATACTAATCCTTTCCAAGTTATCAAAATTCATGTGACACTTTCTCTTGTGCCATAACCAACTTTCATTCATCTGAGTCATAAAACATTGTCCATCAACACCTTTAAGCTGATAAATATTTCCTTCTAATTTCTTTCATGTAGCAATCAATGTTTTGGATCCTTTTCAGATCTCACACTTCTCATCCATAAACAAAAGATCACATCCCTTTCTACAAATTTGACCAATGCTCAACAGATTATGCCTTAAACCCTTAACATAGTAGACATCATTAGTATGATGCTTGCCATCAAAACTTACTGAACCTATCCAACATATTTTAGCACCAGTATCATCTCCAAACATAACTTGACCTCCATATTTTTCAATTTTTACAAACTTACTCTTGTCACCAGTCATGTGATGTGAACAACCACTATCAACTACCAAAACTTGTTTTCCTATTTAGCATTTAGGGAAGAGATAACTATACCTTCATTTTTCTCCTTCTCCTTTTCCTTCTTCTCTGGAGGACTTTCCTTTGACTATCTTTCTGAATAAGTAGAAGTAGGTTCATCTTTAATCACCAAGAAAAATCATTCGTTGTCATCTAGATCTTCATATTTTGAATCTTCATCTGAAATACTAGCATTCTCATTAACATAGTAATCTTTGTTAATCTTCTTTCCTTTCCTTTCATTCTCATATCTGTGTTTATTTTTTTTATCTCTTTCCAGACACTTTGTGGAATAATGACCAATTTCTCCACAACTAAAGCATTTAAAGGGAAATTTTCCTTCATACTTACTGGAACCTTTTCTCAATCTTCTTACAAATTTAGCCTCAATTTCTTCAAAGTTATCTTCATTTGAATCTTCAGTTTTTGTAGCTTTAAAAGTAGTTTTTATTTTTCCTCCACTTCTAAGAGATACAGCTTCCTCATTTTATAAGATGTCAAAAGTCCTAACAATAGATCCTTAGTACAAGTCTTGTAATCTATAGTCTTCTCAATAGCACTCACCTTTTCACTATAAGCATTAGGAAGAATTTTGAGAATCTTCTTTACAATTTTGGTTTCATCTATAGTGGCACCAAGAGATCACATTCCATCCACTACCTCATCCAATCACTGTACATAGGCTTTAACATTCTCATCTTCGAACATATGTAGAAGATCAAACTTTGTTTCCAAATTCTGTAATTTTGCATCTTTTACTCTTTCATCTCCAACGTGTGTTCTTTATAAAGTATCCCATACTTCCTTGGTTGTCTTCAAATTATGAACCTTAATCAAATCTAAATGTACCAAACTATTCTTCGAGATGAACTTTTCCTTGTTATTTGCTTCATGTGCTTTGACTTCTTCAAATGTACTCAGACCATTTGCAAGAGTGTAAGCATTCTTATAAGCTTTATGTACATCATATTCACATTACTCCAAATATTCTTCCATCAAACCTCAGATAATCAAAGATCATTTTTTTATCCATCCCAGACCAAGCTCAAGCAGTTAAGCTCTTACCAAGGAACCAAGCTCTGATACTAATTTGTTGGAAAAAAACTAAGAGGGGGGTTGAATCAATTGTCAAATTATAACCTTAAAAACAATTACCAGAACTAACACATAAAGCGATTAAGTGATTAACCATCAAATGGAAAAGCACAAACACAATAGCACTAGATTTACATGGATGGAAAAACCACGGTGAGGATTAATTCACACTATAAAGAATATCAAAACTGATTACAAAAAGGCTCACTACCAGAGATAAGGCTCATTGCCTGAAATAAGGACTCATTCTCTGGAATCATTGTCCACAGGGCTACGACTTGGAGGGCTCACTACCACAGAGATACAAAGAAGACAAAGAAGATTTTTAATAGAGAGACAACAATCCCAATGCAACAAAGATTCCACCACAATCACTGATCGACTCGCATGAATGATAGAGTTAGCCTTCTAATCACTACATCTAGAAACTCGGTGTTAAGCTTTGCACTGAACAACCACACACTCAACTATCACACATAAATAATATCATCAAAGTCATGTATGATCTTTCACTTATCTTCCTTCTTTTCTTATGTACAATTTTCATCGCTTAGCACATTTTGTATTTATACCATCTCCAACTTTGAAAAGATACAAAGTCAACCATCCAAATTCAAATTTAAATTAGGTTGACACCAAACATCCTAGGGTGGAATTAGAATTAGGGAAACCTAAACACACGCTTCACCAGGACCCATAATAGATCCAACACGCTTCATCAAATTTGAAAGTAGTGCTTGACACACGGTCGACCACACCAATGTAAAACACATAGACCAATTAAGCTTGATGCTTCCAAATGCCAAAAGCAACTACAATAGAACTAGGGAAACACAATACTTGAACCGAACACCATGATACTTCAACAAAGAGAAATTTGACAACACTAATTCTTCTGGACCTCAAGCAACACAAAAAAATATTGTTCACGAGCACCAGAAACAAGAACCTTCTTTTAATATAATTTTCTCAATATCTTTGACATGTACAATCAACAACAACTAGTAGATAAGTAGCCGACTAGTTGACATCAATGACAACACTTCATTCTTCTTCCATTCTTGCAACAATGCTCTAGATGTGAGAAGCAGTGTCGCCCTCCTATAGCCGCAAAAAAATGTTATTTTAAATCCAAAATATCAAATTTCTAAATGATTTTCCCTCCTAGTGCCAAAATTTGAATTTCAATT
Source organism: Sequoia sempervirens (assembly GCA_007258455.2). Lineage (NCBI taxonomy): Eukaryota > Viridiplantae > Streptophyta > Pinopsida > Cupressales > Cupressaceae > Sequoia > Sequoia sempervirens. Next base: position 286,287,651 of record VDFB02353493.1, on the reverse strand, counting down.
TACAACTAGCTAACAAGAGACAAAAAAAACAAGGTTAGTCAAGTTAGAAAGCACAAAAAAAGTATTCCTATGATATTCTTGATCAAACAAAAATGAAAACATGAAATAAAAGCATGTAATCAAACTAAATCAACCAAACCTCCATCCCATAAGGGGATTGGTGCTACTTTGATGTGGAAAGTATCATTTTCCCAATCCCTTTGATAAGCTCCAAGTTGAAATTAATTCCAAGTGATAGTGAAAACAAGCTAAAATGTGATGAAAATGAGTGTAAATGAGTGATTTCTATGAGTGAAAATGCCTATAGTTATAGTGCATGAGATTGTGGATCCATATTGTGTAGAGAAAGCCTCTACTTATAGGATTGTAACACTTTTCACAAATTGGTGAATGTGGGACTAAATACGGAGCCAATAGGATTGTAACACTTTTCACAAGGCTAATGGATGGAGATGGAGCACAATATGGAGAATGTGTAGAGTTAAGGTATGTAGGTGGATGTGTAAGATGATGTAAGAGAATTGAATGAATACGGTTGAGATGTAAGAGAATGTTGTTGAGGGTGTAAGAGGGAAAAGATGGCATGTAAGTGCAATTAAATGCCTTTGTAAGAGGTATTTATGAGTTTGTAAGAGGCTTTTAAAGCCATTTGGAGGGAAACTGAATGAAGAGGTGCTTGGGAGGAATATTCTTAGGAAAATGCCATTGTGAGGAAAATAAGCTATTTAGTTAATTAAAAGAAATGATTTTTAGGTGCAATTTGGTTAGTTGACCATGGGTTTATTTAACTTTGGTGAAGTTAAAAGCTAGAGAAATGGGTAATGAGGATTAGGGAGTGATTATAATTAATTAATTAAGAATTAATCAACTTGAGTGGGTTAGGGGATTTATGAAATTTGATTAAATAGTTTGATTGATTTAATCAAATGAGAGGACTGAGGGGAATTTAATTAAATGATTTGATTTTAATTAAATATGATGGACATTAGTTAGAAGAAATTGAATTAATTAAATAAAGTTAATTATTTGATTAATAGTAGAAGTTGATGAATTTAACTAAATAATAATGATTATTTAATTGATTGGTTAGTGCAGAAATGAATCAAGAGGAAGTGATGTTAATTAATCAAAATCATATGTGCAATACCGATAAGGACTTTTGAGTGTCTATAGTTCTTTATAACATTATCCATCATACTATTAAATCAAAGTTAATTTCAAAATGACTTTCACATATTAAATCTCCTACTCACCAAAAAATTAACTAATTTATAAAAATTAAACTTTTAATTCAAATATATACTTTTATAATCATATAATCTATTATATAAAAATAAAAATATTATATGATCTAATTATTTTAAGAATTCAAATAATATTTTAGATAATAAATATTAAAAAATAATATTCACTGAGAATAAAAGGATTAGGTCTATGATACTAAGTATGATTATACTAATAAATTCCATAAGTTTGTTTTTTAATAGCGCAAACAATATTATTAAAAAGAAATCATAAAGATTATGTATATTCAGTATGAAACAATATTATTTTAAAGTTAATCTAAAATATAGATGTAGGAAAGCAACACATTCTCCATGAATGCTTCAAAGGGGTAATAATATTATACGTGATTTAATTTTTAGGAGTTAATTTTATAAAAAAAAATATGTGTTTACACAAAATAATTTATTCTGATTAAAGATCTGAAGTAATTGAGTGATAATTTATTTTTATTATATAAGCTTGAATGAATTATTTAAATACTCAAATTAAATAAGATATTTAATTTAAAATTTAATTTGATACATGGTGATAAAAATAGGTCTAGGGGTTAGTAATACAAATGTGGTGATTAGTGATAAAGGGGATTGGGATGTGTGATGTCACATGAGCCCAATTCACATAAGAATATGCCACTTATAAGCTAATTAGGAAAATTTAGAGCACCCTAATAAAATAGGCCTAAAACATAAAAAGGAAAGAAAACGAATATGTATTATTCCTCAACTCACACACCAATTTGAAATGCAAGACACTTCAACTCCTCTTTCTTCTTTTGTTCTTGTCATTAAGGAGATTCCTTCCTCGTTAGAGTTTGTCACTACACCTCTTTCAAAGGATGGTACCAAGGCTCTAATTTTTCCACATCCTATAGTTGAGTCACCACATTCCTATTTATAGAAGTGTATGTTTGATTCTCTTGAGGATATTCTAGCTCTAACAACTACCTTTACAAGATCATTGACACTTGACTCACAAGAAATGTTAGATGGGAATATTGAGGTAGCCTCATCTCTAGTCCTTACTACAAGAAAGATTCCTAGTACTACCTTAGCAGTTATCCCTTTATGAGCTCGACCTCCTGCTCCCTATGATGTATATCGGGAGGAGGATGACTTGATGGGAATGATTGACTAGAATACTACCCTTTATGTCTTTAGATTAGAATTTGCATGTTTATTTTTGTTCCCTCATACTTTCTTGTACATGTTTGTGCTCTCTCTTGGAGGACCCAAGAGACCCATGTAGGTGCTTGGATACAAGGGATACAACATGCCATACATTTATTCTAATTGTACCATAATTCCTCTATTTTTTGTACTTTTATTTTCTACATTAAGGGATGATGCAAAGCATTGGGGGCATTTTGGCCTTCTTCCATGTTGACCCTAATCATTTTTTCCATTTTATCTTTATCTTCTCCTTCATGATCTAAAATATTTGAGGACATGATGACAATTCATACATAGTTATATATAGATTCTATTGATATGAATCATATTGACCTCAAAAACTAGGATCTTGTTTTATCTTATGAATTTCTTTTTGTCGATGTTGTGGGGTCAATGTGTTATCTATTGTCGAGTAGCATTCCATGAATATATCTTGTTATGTTTTTATGACACAACATCTCTCTTTCTTCTCTTAGAATAACTTTTTCTCCTTCGTGTAGCACAAGCCATTCTAAGGGGGGCTAAAATATTCATACTATAGATTTCTTATCTTACAATTCTATTTGAAATGTGTTTGCATTCGATCATCTTATCCATTTTCTATCATGGGGGAAATCCACTAGACTTTGTCTTTATGAAATTTCATGTCTTCAACGATTGTCCTACAATGTAGTTTGTAGTATTTGGAGACCGATTAGATTTTCGTATGGTCCCTAACATAATATATCTTTCTACCTATACATGTTGGCACTATTGTGTGTCTATATAATTTTTATGTCTAATTTTTACTTTTCACCTAACATATTTTTCTTCAATGAAAAATGTTTATGGTGATGTAGTTACTTAACCATTTTATATAGGATTGACTCAAGTCTCTTCCCTAGGGGTAACTCCACATGGATAGAATACTATGTTTCCCATTCACATCCTAGGTAAAATACTCTGTTATTTTTACTTTAGCTCACATCTTCTCTTGAACATATAATCTCGTTAAAGTGGGGGTAAAATGTAATATTGTAAATTTCATCCTATGTAATTTCATATCACATGCACCTTCCCCTTTAGTTACAATTAAGATAATTGGGCCTTTTAACCCCAATTTTAATCCAACCCATATATCAACACATGGCATGTCTAGCTCCTCAATAGTTAAGTCTAATTTTCTCTTAGACTAGTGCACACCATGGAGATGATCACACATCGTGCTCTTCTCCCATGAAAATATGTGATTTTGTTAGTCGTTAGGATGTTAGAATTTTTTTGTTTTGGTATTGTAACACCTATACCAACATGCACTCTCATCGAGGACTATTTGGGAATGCAATTTTCAACTGAGAACCCTCCCTCTTTCCATAAAATCTTGAGCTTTTCAAAGGAGAGGCACTTCTTGAGTATTCTCCAACACTCTTTTTCTTTTCTTTTCTAATTCACACCATTCTCCATCTCTCTCATGTGCATATCTTTCAAAGAACTCTTTCTCTCTCATTGACTACATTCAGAGAAAACTCCATTGTTCCACCATTACTATGAACATAGATATATCTTGCAAAGATCTGTGGTTATCATTTGAGGAAGTCTTTCCCATCTTTAGGATTATTGTTGCTTCTTCATTGTACTCACAAGCTACTTTACTTCTATGCTTGGGAGTGGTAACTCTTCAAGATTTTATATTGATCTCATAATATCTTTATTTTTTAGCATATTGTCATTTTCATTGCTTTCTATCCATTTTTCTATCATCTTGTCTAAGGATGACCATGGAGGTGGGAACTATAAATTTGTATTTTGACTAAGGAAAAGTCCTATACATCCACCCAACCCATCTATTTGGTCTTGTGTGTGTAGGTACAAGTGAAGGAGTTGTTTGGAGAGATCTTTTATCTCTTTAGATTTCTTCGGTAATGTTCTAAAATATTCCTTGGTATTTTAATTCAAGTTCATTTAGCATCTCCATTTCTATTATGTCATACTCATTGTGTATTTATATTCCATACCCTTTCACAACCAAAACATTGTACAAGACACTATCTGTTTCTTTGTGATAGTCTTTTTTGTCTGTATCAGACACTAGCATGATGTGTTATTGTGTGATAACCACACATTAGTCCTAGACAAAGAGCTTGTCAAGCTATCCATAAAACCTTTGTGTTCCGTACTTTCAATTTCTAAATTCTAAAGAGTCCAAATAATTTGTGTACTCTATTAAAACACACATTTAATTAATTAATAAGTAAACTTGAAGGTCATAGTTAATTCAAGGCTTACCTGAGTGGACGGTTAAAACTTGGATCCTTGAAGGATTTGATTATTCTTTGTAGTAGTTCACTTTTCATACTATACATGATCATGGTCAAAATTGATATCATTCCCCAAATACTTGTAGAATTACAAACACAAGGGAGGAACAACATTTTAAGATAACATAAAAGATTTTGGGTCAACATGGAAGAGACCTAAATTCCTTTAAGATTTGTATCACACTCCTAAAAGGAACAAATATAATACGTTCATAACATAAAGAAAAATAAAGATACAAATACATGAATGTCACGACATACTCATTTTCTTTGTATCCTTGTAAACACAAGAACAAAAAGGGTCATCCAAAGAAAAATAAAAAAACATGAATAAAAGTTGATCAACACATTATTGAGAGATCACATTACATGGAAGCAAACATACAAAGATACGAAAGGGTACTACACATGTGAGTCAATCTATAGTAAATTGTTTGCATCAAAATCTTGCTTATCATAAATAGAAGGAAAAAAATTGGCTAAATAAACTATAGTAAGTTCCATACAAGGAGAAGTGTTAGGTTCAACACATAGTATATCCCTCACACTAGGAGGATCTTCAGTCTTACCTTTTGACTCACTATCAAATTTTATCACAATAGGCTACATGTTATTACTATTAGAATTATTATGAGTACTAACATTCATATTTATAACTAGTGAGATTTCTATTCTTTGTTTTGGTTGGGATAAATAAGGTTCAACTTCATAGTTTCTAGTGAGGGTGGTGAAGTGGAGTTAGGAAATGACTAAAATGGATGAGTGGGAGGTATTTCATTAGAATTTGGTTTTATGGATGGATGTTTATTAAGTAAGGGTTTACATGATCTTCAACAAGTTGGCGATCCATAGCTCTATCTTCATTTGTATGAACTTTTGCACTTCAATTTTATCTTGCATGAGCTTCAACTTGTGAAGGAGGAATTGAGGCATTTCTAAATATTGGTCCCTTTTGTTCCCTTGTAGAAGGAATTGATGGAATTTTTGAATATTGAGAAAACATAATATTAATAGGTTTTAAAATAAAAAATTTATTTTCCGTAGGAGGCACAAATTTAATCCCTAAAGGATTCATCAAATAGTTGTCTCAAGGTCTTTTATAGGATGGAAAAGGGGGAACTATGACATATATTTTGAAATATAAGGTCAAGAAAGAATAGCTCAATCAAGCCAATGTTCATTGGCTACATGTGAAGTAGGAGGAACAACCATCATAGCCATTGGAGACTGAGGGGCCTCAAGAAAAATGTTGGTAAGGGATAATTATATTACACACTGGTGCAAGAGCACCATATTGCATTCAAGCCTCCATGAGGCCAATTTGTAAACCAGTCTTTAAGGAGTACTTAGGGTCATTTAATAAGGCCTTTCAAGACCATTATAATGTGTTTTAGTCATCTAATGGGTGTTGGGATAGGTTATGTGGTCATTGTATCCAATTTGCAAAATATTGAAAATGTTGTCAAATGAGAACCACAATAGGGTATAGGTGTTTTTTTATTAGAATAAGGTCATAGTAGACCACTTATGATGTAAATTGAATCTATTGGGTTCATTTTGTAAAAGTTGCATAGAAGTGTCAAATGTTGCAAAATTGGAAATTTGTAACAATAAAAATATGAAGGGTCAAGAGTCATGTAGAAGTTGTTGAGTCAGTTGTAGGCATTTGAAATAAGTTGGAAAAGGACTAAATAGCCTCAATCCATCATTGGAAGGTGGTGGTAAATGATGTTATGAACCTTGAAGCTGAAATCAATGAGAAATCACTGTGTTTCCTGCATTTTTTCTATCTTTTCATGATGAAGTATGGATAGTATGGCCTGAAAGTGGCCTGAGGTCACATTGGATGGTTTGAACTATGAGTATACTTTGTTTTGGTTTTTATTTCATTCAATTTAACTATGTATGGAGAAAGTTATGTTGATTTTAGTCTAGATGGGTTAAAACCCTTGTTAGGGTAAACAATGTGCATTTAAAATTGAGGAACTTTCATTTCCACTATGGGAAAGTGCTATAAATTGTTGTGTAGGGAGTTATATGATTATTATAATAGTTTTCCAAGTTGCAGGGGTTGAGGGTAAGGTTTTGAGTAGATTCAAATAAGCCCTAGGTCTATAATTTGGGTAAAATCTAGTAATGACAGTGTACAGTGAGGATTTTAAGAGTTTTGTATAGTGGTAAGAGTTCTTCTTGGGAAGTCATTGTTTAGAAAGGTTGAATAGGTGTATTTGTAACCCATTCCTATCAGGGTTTGATGAAATTACAAGTTTGGATCCTTTAGTTGTTGACTGTCCTATACAAGGTAGATTTATGACAGACCTAGTTAAGGTAGAATTAGCACTTCCACATTAAATGGCTTTAGAATCATTAAGGGGTGTTTAGCTGAAGTGTATTTCATGTCTTTAAAACTATGTTGAAAATTTTGAGAGTAATCCTTTATTGATATGACCGTCTAAAGAAGTCCAAATAGGCCTAAAAGGCAAGGGATAGTCATTATTTTGTGGTGTTGTTACAAAACAAAAATATCCACATCTTTGATATGTTTTAGAAGGTCAACAAAGGTACTAAAATGTATGATTAAATTTGGTGTTTGTGTCTAACCAAAATATTAGAGATGATAGTCCCTAGTGGCAGGGCTATAAGGTTATGGTGTAGACTATGAATCAAAGACCTATTGTTGATATGTCTAGGTTTCTAACAGGGTTTTGCATGGAATAATTTGTTTACCTTATGAAAGTTCCAATAAAAGGTCAGATAAATAATTTTGTTGTTTTTTTCTTATATTAAGTGGTTGTAATAATTCCTCCAAGAATGCCTAATAACATGTGTTATACAAAGATTGCCTTGAGATATTGTTAAGGATTTGTGAGATGTGTTTTGTGTTCTCTTAGTACTACATCACACACTTGGTTTTAAACTTTGATATGACATAAATAAATAGTCTTCATGATTTTAGTAGGTTTGGTTGGTTGAGGAAAAAATTAATCTAATGAAAATTTCCACAAGAGGCCAAAGGCTTCAATCCACTATGGTAAATAGTATGTATATTTTCTTCAAATGAGAATTTAAGAAACTTATGAAAAATTGATGGGACCACATTCACACAACTTAGCCATGGATGACCTAACTTCACATAAAACTGGCCCAACATCAAAATTATGGTAAATAAAACATCCAATTTTTTAGGTCCAACTTTCATCGGGAGAGTTATGGAATCAATCATACGGTGAATAGAACCATCATGAGCCTTTAATAATGCTTCCAATTGTTTATAATTATCTTTATAATATTCATGCATAGACAATAATTCTTTAGTGATCATGTTAACTACACACATAAGATCAATAATTCTTTATAATATTCATGCATAGACAATAATTCTTTGATCATGCTAACTACACACAAAAAATTGTATGTGAATTGATGAACATAGAACTGTCGGATGCTCTGTTCTTCCTTGACTGTCCTCAATCTGTCTGTCAGTATGAGCAAATGATGACGTGCAGATCCAATCACCAACTAGGGTTACCATAAATGACAAACCCATAATACATTTGTAGTGTTTCTTGCCAACAATCTCCCCCTTTGGCATTGATGGCAACACTTAGTGAAAAATGACTAAGTGTTGGATCAATACCAACATGAATTACACTACCACTTCAAAACTTCAAAAAGAATCTTTAATATTAGCTTAGAAATGCAACTCCACCTAAGATGAATATAGATTTTTCACTATACAACTCTCCCCTTTTGACATCAATGGAAAAACATGGGAAACAAAATTTCAAAACTGTACAAGCATGATCTTGTTACTTACACAAATTTGAAAATATCTGCAAAATCTCTTCAACATGCTCAAATTTGTGTCCCAAATCCTTTTGAGACTCTACTACCATAATCTTGAGAATGTAGATCTTAGGAATCAATGAATAGATCTCAAATGGGTGCAATCTATAGGTTCTACCTCCCTGGGCTTAGCTTTGCAACTTTGTTTGTTGATGATTAAATCCACTTGCCATAATTCATTGAAGTAGGAAATTTAAATTTTTGATCTTGCAATTAGGTGTTCAATTTTCTCCTAAATCCACTTTAGATCTATCACCTACACACAAGGGAGGGGAGAAAGGGTTGCTCCATAGAGGCGCTTTTCTAATTGAAACCTTATTTTGGTGTTTCCACCTCCACAATAGCTATGATGATGTAAAGAGTTCTTATCCTTGGTTAGGTAGAGAAAAAATAGATAAAAAAATGATAAATTGATAAGTATTGTAACTCACCACTAATATCTACTTTCCTTGATGGATTGAATTCATTTTACTCATCTCATCCAAGGATAATTGGTTGCCTGATTGGAAGTCCTACAATTGTTAGTACTTGAACAAAATAAATGATCATAAAATATACATAAACTCGCATATAAATTTGATGCATTGCAAGAACAAATCTTGATTGATAATAAGTGTTATAAAATATTCTTCGACTCTTGAATGCTTTTAGGATGCTCAATTATAATTCCAAAATTTGTAGGATTTCAAATGGTGAAAAAGACTTTTATTTATATGCATTTATTGAGTTTTGTAAAATTAGTTACCAAAAGTGCACAAATGAGATTGGATTTATAAATATTAAAATTCAAAAAATGACATATTTCAAGTTGAGCCAAAATAGGTCGAGCGATGATGGTACCCACATTGTCCAAAAAAAATTTGGTCCTTTTGTTACTGTTTGATGAGCATTAAATATTAATTCTTAATTTTGTTCAGATTTCCTAAAAATGACCAAAAACAAAAGAAATTTGAAAGCATAATTAGGTTTATGAACATAGGAGGGAGCTAAACTTAGTGAGAAATTGTCAAGGATGATAATTTACAATTCTATCAATACACATATTCTTCTTTCATAATGATTTTAACATTTTAGTGGCCCAATTGAAGACACTTTGTATAAGAAAGGAAACAAGCCTTAAACCAAAAAAATAGGCTCTCATATGTTTCCACATGATCATCATCTTCATAGTCATCAAAGGCAAGGTCTTCAAATTAAAAATCATTAATTGCACAAAAAATTATCTCAACAATTCCATCAATAAGTGTAACCACATCTATAATATTTCTAGGCAAATAAACACTAGTAGCGTCAATATCATTAATAGGGACAAATAATGGAAATACATCAAATAAAAAAAAAAAAATTATTTATCCTTGGTATCATATTAAACATGTATACACTCCACATAATAATTTTCATGAATTGATCCACTTGTTTTTTCACTTATGCATATTGTTGATGTGAACAGGATATATTACTTATTTAGTTTGTGCTGATTAGGTCATATTCACCCATGTTCACATGCTTTAAATTTATCAAGGGCTTTAGGAATATTTGTAGAAGTGACTAGTACACATGTGATCTTATCTTATATTATATTTAGTTGTATTATAACATAAGATTAAGACACTTGCAACAATCTTCTTTTGTTTTATCTCTCAACCTTACCTATATAAGTAATGCCTCAAGTACATTGTGGAAATACTTCCATTTATCAATTATTGATCATTGCACCATTATTACACCATAATCAACAAATAAATCTTCTTTCTCTATTATCTTATTGAATACTATATTTGGTTTTTCAAATGATCATGAAGTAGTAGATCTCATTATTATCTCTTGCATGGTATTAGAGTTTTATATCTACAAACCCCTTCTTAGATTTAGGTGTGATTCAAGCATGGTATTTTTTGGATGCATTTTCAAGAAAAATGGACCTTACCATTCAATCCAAAAGGCCCAAAGAATCTGTTTTTTATATAAAGTACTTTATATTTTTGTGATGAAAATTTTTTGACCTTTCTTGGGGTTTTAGATTTGGTGGGAAATTTTATTCATACCTATATATAACCTATAAAATATGGGTCCATATGATCCATGCATTTCCTTAGGTGGGAGTATAGTAATTGGTGTAATTGGAATATTCCATTAGCATATTCATTGGAATCTCTGTAAGGTATGTTGGTTTAATCAGGCATCAATTTGTGTCACATTATGGGGTACAATTTTCTTTAGTTAAAAATATTATTTAATTTTTGTGTCTTATTAACATTTTTTATTTTTATTGCTTAATTTTATGGGTGGTTTTGCCTAGGGAAGAGAGGCTTAAGCCCTAACCACCACAATGAGTAGTGTGGGGAGCCACTGCTCCTAATTAGCACCTCAATCAACAATTAGAACTTTATCAACACCTTTAGAATCATCGCCACCTTGACCAATTTCCTGAGAAGCATTTGGATTTTCTCTATCACATTTCTCAACCCATCCATTGCTGAAGTTGGTAACACTATTGATGAACTTCCAACATAGTACCCTTGCCCCTCTTTCTAGTATAAGGAGGCTAATTTTTCTAGGAGCCATAACTTTCCACCCACATAATGGATTCTTCACTTTTTATAGTTATTGGAAAGATAGTTTTGTGTACTTTCTAGAGGTTTAGGTATCATAAATTTAATTTAGAATAGGATCCCATTCTAAAATAGAATGGGTACCCATTTCAAAATGTCTACCCATTTCTATAATATTCATTTTTTTCCAATTTGGAAAATACTAACTCCCCACCTTTTTCTGCAACATTCCTTTTATGTAGTATGAACCGACAACACCATTTTTTGCTATTTTTTATTCAATTTTGTCTTGTGCAATCTCTTAACAGGTCATATTCTATTCAAATTTTTGAAGGAGACAATCAAAAGTTGAATATTCTAAATTGGATTCAAGTAAAATGACTTTTCTCAAGAGAAATTGGAAAAAGAGAACATATTTATTTATATTTCAAATTTTATAGAATAAAGGTTCTCCATATATGGTTTTATTTCAACATTTCAAGTATGTAGAAATTTGAAAATAGGTCAAAAATCATTTTTTTCTTTATCAAGAGGGTTTGGTAATCATTGGATCAAAGAAAGAGAAAAGAAAAAAAATTAGAAAGTTAATGACACCCAAAGAAATTGAAACAAATAAAGAGACAGAGGAAAAAAGACAAAGAAATAGAAGAACAAGGATTGGTGAAATGAAAAATATTGAAGCATCTAGTTCCATGAATCTTGAAGAGGAGACCATGAAGGATGGGATGAATGTAGATTATGTAAATGTGGAAATGATGACTATGGAAGAAAATGCAAATATAGAGATAAACCAAACTATATGTCTTTAAATTCAACTTTGATTGATATGGAAATAGTGACTATGCAAACAACTCTAGGTATGTCTTCAAATCCACCTTTCAATGATATGGAAAGTTTATCTATTTAAACAAATCCATGTATGTCTTCAAACCCACATTTTGATGATATTGATATTGATTATTTAAATGAAGCTGAATATACCAATAATGATATAAATTATGCTAGTGATTTATGGAAAAACAAAATAAGAATGAAATATCTTGTGTGAATGAAAATGAGAATTAAATCCCTTGAAATATGGTTGAAAATGAAAATAAAAATGAAATCCCTTACATGAATGAAAATGAAAATGTTTTTTTTACAACTAAAAGAAATGTCTTAGATAACCTTGGTAAAATTTCTTGGAGAAAAATGAGACTCATGGAAATAGATTATATAGAATGTTTTTTTATAGAAAAAACTAGGATTTCAATGTCAACTCATGATGCAATTGATGAAAATACGGAAAATGCAAAAAGTTATGAAAAAATTAGGCATTTTTTGAAACTAAAAAAAAAATTGATTTTGTAGAACAAGTCATATATCTAGTGTTGTTAATGCTATTGATTCTATAGGGAAAAATTCAATCTAAAGATAAGAATACAACATGTCATGCAATAATAAATGCTTTAGTAAATAAATCAATTTTAAATAAAAGATAGTTAAGTAAGATTAGTAAATACATAAAAGTAAAATCTAAAACATTGATAAGAGTGGATAAGAGAAGATCAATTACTGAAAATGATCCAATTAATCAATGTTGGAGTTTTAGTGGTAGACTCCAAAGGTCAAACATGAAATTAACTAATGAAATCAAGTCTTTAATTGAAAAATATTGGCATGATAATACAAGAGTATCACCTAATATTAGAGATGTTTTAAAATTAAGAGTGGGATAAAAAAATTGTGACCCTCATCCAAGACATCTATTAGATATGACTCAAACTGTATTTTGTAAAAAAAAAGATGATTCAATCTTACCAATTATTAGCATAAGTCAAAGATCATTTGAAAAATGTAAACCTCGGTATGTCAGAATTAATAAATAATGAATCTCTTGTTGTTGTAGAACTCATGTATAATTTCATTATTATTATGATATTTCTTGATATATATGTTGTACTTTGTATACTAACCAAATTTTGTAGGAATGTGGTATTAATATGCCACCTAAAATAATCAAGGATTTTATAGTAGGTTTGTTTTGTGAACCATCTAATGGACACTTATTTTATTTAAATGCATGTATTTTTGGATAATGTAATAGATGTGGAAACCTTTCATTGTTAGGATAATGTATGCATGAAATTAGTTTACATAAATTTGGACAACAATTAGTGGATTTTAAAAATTTCAAAAAAGTTGAATATTCTTTAAAGGATGGAAAATTAGAAAACATTGTGAGCTAATCATAGAAAAATTAGTGTGCATGAATTCATTAGAGAATTTAAAGATAAGATTATACCCAAATATGCCAAGCACTCAAAATATTTTTGATGGCTTGATGATCAATTTCGTACATGTATAAACACATTTCCAATTGGAACTATATTATCAGTTGTTGATTTTTCAAAAAACTATACTCTTGCTCCATAAGAGGAAATTTAATTTCAATATTATAATTTAATGCAGGTTACCATATTTTTTCATATTGTATATAGACATGTAGATGATAGTACAAAATATAATATCAAATCTTTGATAGAGTACCATTTTTTATGTGAGTGCAAATCGATTACACTCATCAAATTTTGTTCAATATATTTTATAAAAATTTAAAAGAAAGAGAGAATCAAATTAGAGAACATATCATATGGTTAGATAATTATACAGGACAATTCAAGAATGCTATATATTTTATTGGTTATGTAGAGATCACAAGGAAAATAATATCCAACACATGTGGAGCTTTTTGAAGATAGAAATGGTAAAGGATAACATGATGGAGCTAGTGCATGTGTGAAAAGAGCTCTTGCTAGAGAGAAACTAAAATTTGAGGATGCAACAAAATTAAAAGATAAATGTGCAATTGGGGATTGGTGTAATACAAAATTATCTATAGAAACAAGTGAGAACTCAATAATTTGACACTTATTTTGGTTTTTTGAAGAGAATATTCTTACTTGAAGAGATTTTGAAACAATTAATGGAATAAAAAAATTGCATTCATATAAGAGTTCAAATGCAAACACATGGAAAATATGGATAAGGAAGCTTGCATATTTTTTCCAATTTTGTATTGCAGGTGATTGGGAGGCGTGTGAAATACAGAATGGGTTGAAAAATATCAACAAAGATCCTTAATACATACATCAACACATGATCAAAATGGAACAACAACTAGAGAAGATAATCAAGTGTTTGCATTAGACAATTATGATCATGTTTTGAACCTTATACAAGAAAGTATTAAATTGAATTCAATTTTTTTATTACATTATTTTGTAATATATATAATTTTACATGTATGCATATTTATATGAATTATAGATCACTCTTTATTGATCTAAATATTTCTTTTGTTGGACATGTGTAGGTTGTTGTTGCACTTGAGGGGAATGAAGAGGAAATAGAGTATTGGTTGGCTAGATATTTTGAGAGAAAATATAAGTTAGTACATCCTAGAGTGGATGATGATAACTATGAGTATCCAACTAGTTCTATGGTTGTTGTTGGCACTTGCCTATGAAAATATCTAATAAGAAATAATGGTTTGCCTAATTTTGAAGACTATGAAAGACACACGAAGATTATATGTTACTCACATTTGTTTGTGGAAACCAATATAAAACTAGTTATATATATCAAGGGAGACCTACTAATAAAGTGTTATTGACACTTTCAATGGATGAGAATGAGATAATCATAGATGCATTACAAAAAAGAGAGGATGTAGATGGTACAATGAAATAAATAAATAAAGGTAAGTATATAGTTTTATATATTTAATTGATAGTCTATTATATATAAAACATCAAAAAATAGGATGGGAAGAGGGTTTCTATCTTTGAAGAGATGGGGCTCCTCCTATTCCACTGTCTTGTTTCATTCAAGGAAACCCTAGAGATCTCAATCCAAGGATGGAATGAAGAAAATAGATCTACTAAAGGTTGTCCTAGGGTCTGATTAATGACTAAAGAGGGGTTCACCACAAAGCTAGGGCTTGGAAAGACATGAAACATGCAAGATATAATTATGAAACTTAATGATATGCAAGGCTACAATAAATGACCTAGAAATGAATGCAAAACATAATAGAAAGCTGAGAAACCAAAAATGTGCACCTAGAAACCTATAGGAGCTTGAATGGAAACCTGAAATGTTGAATATGTTGAATTTAATGTCTATTGGGACTCATAGGTCAGTCTAGGAAATTTAGTCCTAGATTAGGGTTTTTGGGTAGGAACAAAGATCTAGCAGATAAGTGTAGAACACCAAAAAACTAGAAAGTCCACTATACTAGGACTCATATGCTAGAAGTGGCATATCAGTCCAGCTTGAATTTTTTAGAGAATTAGGATTCAAATCTACTCTTCAACCTTTTCTCTATCTTCATAATCCGGTTTCCAGATCTAAAATGTTGAATTCTGCTATGTAAATTTCCTTCAATGATCTTGTTGATGACGTGACAACTTTCAAAACTTTGAACACTTGCCAAATTTTCTCCAATCTTGCTCCTTAGAGGATATTCAACCTAGATCTACAAATCACACACTAAAGAGAGGGAAAAATGTTTTTTTGTTAGTAGAAAGGCGTTTGCCTTGGTCAAACCCTGTCTTGGTAATCAAACCTTGAAATGAAATGAAATGGAAAGGAGGAATGATAAATGAACAAAATTTAATGTTACAACTCACCAAAACCTTAAAATAGAGTGTTGCAAACATGTATGAAATGACTCCAATGGATGTAGATCTTGACTCTTGCTTGAATTTTGTAGATCTTGAATTGAAAGCTTGCTTGAATAATAAAAGCCTACATCACAATTGTTAGCTTAAAAATAAACATGATGCATGAAGACTTTGACATGATGTTTGATGCTTGAATAATGCTTCAAAACACTTAATAATAATCTCCTGAAGACTCTTGAATGATCTTGTGATCTCAAATTTTTCTATAAGGATGCTTATTGTATACTTGTTTATGCCTAATTTCCCAAAATTACACCACTACAAGCCAACATCATATCTAGGAGAATAAAATCTTGCCGAGAATTTGAATTTAATTTAATTTTAAGCCACACAACACTCATACACTAGAAGTGGCATATGACTCCCATTAGGCTAGGCTATGGGACACATTTTTCAAGAAATGCTTAGATTCAAGTAAAATTAGGATCGAGGCCCTGAAACTTAGGTGGGACACATACATCCAAGGTGGCGTATGAGTCCCAAATCACTAAATTTGGGTCATACAATCCAAAAATACATGAATTATGATTGGATTTTGGTTTATGTCTAGATTATCTTCGAAAATATGCATTAATTAAGGCTCGTGGATGTAAAATAAGACCAATTAAAGCATAAAGAAGCCCATTTATTAATAAAACCATAGATTAGTGTGAAAGTGTTAGGATACACTTTACAACACCTTAAATAAGACATAATTAAGTCCACTTACTTTACAAGGGCCCAAGACATAATGTGAATGTGTTAAACACATTACAACACTAAATCAAGGCAACATTATGTTCAATT